>CALNHX010000753.1:0-289807 GCA_940337035.1 Agriotes lineatus | reverse complement strand
ATACTTCGCGCTGCGCGCTCAGTATCTAATATGCGCTCAGGTTATAAGACGATTCGCTACCGTGGTGTATATACTATTTTTTGCACTACCAAACGGCTTAATACCTAAATTCTTAACAAATTTCGAAAATATTTTAACTGTCAACCTGACAATACAGCTCTTTAAAACGTCAAAATTAAAATAGTCATATTTGGTAACTTAGCAATTTATTGGTTACCACGGTGAAAATTGTTTATTTTACTTTCTCTCCCTTGGTGGAGAAAATCAACTTCACGACCTAAAGATAGACCAATAACATTGCGTTCTGAGACTAGTAGTGCAAAAAATATATTTATTTAAATAACAAAAGATGGTTTTTAACGATGGCAACTAAATTTGGGATGTGAATTTGTAATGCCAAAATATGCTTTTGATCTATTTTTTTGTGATGGGTGTTACGTGTTACGTGAGCAGTCAAAATTTTAATATCCACAAGCAGAAGAGCTCATACTTTTTTAACAGACATAAATTCTTATATCAAGCTTTTTGTCTCTTATTCGATTTCGCTATCTGCCATAGTTTAGACAGAAAAAATCATTTTGATTTGCTAGGCGGGATTAAAATATTCAAACGAAGTTCCGGTATCTAATCAATATGGTAAAATGACGGGACGGATAAAAATTTGTGCCTACACTTTAATATTGAATTTAATTCAAAACCTAATAATAGGTTATATTAGTTGCATGAGGATTATCATCCCTATAAACATCTTGGTGCTAGAAATTTGTTACTCCCCTCCTCATAAAACGAGATTCTACGGTGAAGAAAATTAAGGAAAAGTCACAGAACTTGATTCTTGAGACATTTCTTTTCTATTTTTTTATCTCTTATTCAAACCTGAAGTCAAAACTTCGAAAAAACCTACAGACAGACGAATTTTGTCCGCCATTTTGACCATGTGATTACGATATAGGAGATCTATTCTTCAGATATTCCTATTCTACTTTTTTTATCTTTTATCCGAATCTGATGTCAAATTCCGAAAAGAGATGAAAGAAACGGACACGAACAGTCACACAGCGGACAAATATAATTATCGAATACTTGGTATTATAGACTTTTTTTAAATTTTGACCAGCGATAACGATGAAGCGTCATTAGCAACCATCAAAGGTTAATCAATCCGATTAGATACGTGATTATGGATGCAGTGCATGGCATTAATTTTTCTGCTTATGTAGATAGTAAAATATAACAATAGACCAAAAAATATGTTTAAAATAAGAATGGTGTTTCTGTACCATTCATTTTTCATATTGAGATATCTATCTTTCTTCTGAGCACCAACAAACTTTACAGTTGCAGTAGTTACATTGTGGCTGCAGTGCATGGCATGAAGTAAAAAATAGTATATTACATACCGAGGTGGAACGTGTTTCATTCCTGTCGAGAGATTAAGTAGTTAACCGAGACGCGTAGCGTCGAGGTCAACTTTATCTCGAGACTGGAATGAAACTTTTCACCGTGGTATGTATACTATTTTATTCTAAACAATAATTGGAAAAATTATTATATTATGATACGACAGGTTGTGATGCGAATGAATGGATGAACGAGATTCCCAGTGTCCCTTGAAGTTCTTTAAAGTTCAATAGCGCCTTAAGCACCTTTAAGTTGAAGTATGTTTGGTTATTAAATCGTCCTATTCTGGTCTCAAGAATATGTGGTTTCCTTTTAGAGATACTCTGTATATTTTGACTTACACAAATTTAACCATTGAGTTTCTTTTTTAAATCCTTATTTAATGTAGGATTTTTGCTACACATTTTAGATCTTTACAAAAACAGTCATAAAAATACTTTCCTGACTAGACAGAGAGATTTTTTCACGTGTTGCACATGCTAGTTTTTAACTTACTCAAGGAAAATTCCTAAAAGCTTTGCTATAATAATATCAAAAATTATGTAAAATGCTGTGCATTTATTAAAAATAAAGTTATGCCTTGCTATGCAGAAAAGTGTTGCTATAAAGATAAGTACCACTTCACTCAATGATTTTGTGTTTAGGAATACAGTACATTTCCCCGCAGCACCTGAAAAATATTTTACCTGACTCTAATGAATAACTAAATACGCTAACGAAACTCTTTATTTATTTTTATAATTAATATTAAGTAGGCTAGATTATTAGTTCGCTAATATGACTTAAAGAAATAATTTTGAATTATTGATGATTACTAATTTTTTACTCAAATTTAAACAGTGTCAGAAAAAATTATATACGTAGGACATCAGGAAAGTGTTCCTACTGAACTTGACGACTTAAAATACTCTGCCTAAGGGCCTCATATTTCAAACGTCCTGTAAAGTATCACTTTCCTGACTTGTTATGAAATATACTATAATTGTTGAGCTTTGAAACTGAAATTACACTACACTTAAAAATTCTTTGGGAATATCTTACATTTTCGATACGCCCTTTTAGCCAAGCTTCTTGGGTTTGTTGCTAATTTACTTTAATTCTTTTTATTTGATTCTCTAGTTAATGCACAATCATCTCTAGCTGAGAAGTTGGCTGCATTAGTTAATTTTTCAGTTACCATTCGGAGTGACGGGATAACTAAAAGAGGACGGTAGACGATGTACTATGAAAGAATACCTTCTGCAGACAACATATTCTATACCTTCGGACCTTTGTTAACTTTTGCGCTGGAAAAAAAGAGAAACTGTTCATCTTGCGACAATTGTTTTAATCGTGTAGCCACTTTTTAGTAGCTTTTTTTATGTTTTCTTCGGCGGCTTATCAACTTAAGCATTTATTTATTTATCTATTTATCCCAACTGACACATACAAAAATAGAATTCCATAAAACACAAATAACTGATAAACGATGAAGAGAATTAAATAAATGAAGTAAATGAAATTTCAAATTAATATTAGCAAACTGAGAATTAAAAAAAATTTATGTAAATTATTATGTTGTATGTGTTAAGAGCATTTCAACAGTCTGAGATTGACATTTATTAGCTGCGCAGGGTTGGCCAATCATATTTTCATTATTGTTAGCAAAATAGTCGGTAAACGTTGTTCTCTAAAATTTGAGTTGCAGTAATTTGTATTTTAAGCTTTGTATCTACATATTGTCAAAGGTGAGCTATATCTAGAAAGATAATATTGTCTTGTGGGCTTTGTTTTCGAATTCGTTCTCTATAGTTTCAAAAATATTTTGGAATTAGTGGGACGTTACATAACCGCTCCTGAAGACATATTAGAAGTGCCTAAGTAGATTACTTCTACATGGGCGTCACGAAATCAATACAGAAACCAGATAGACTACATCTTTATTAGACTTCAACTGGATCAGGCGTTGACTGTGACTATCAGCGATAATAAAAATAAAACTCAAAGTTTGCTGTAGAAAACCTATCAAGGCAATGAGACAAATATCCACTTTAGCAATCTTTCAAGAAGAACTCATATTCATCTGCACATCATAAATCTAAACATATACTTGATACCGTATCTACCAATACACTGCTACCAATATACTGATAAACCACGTCAGAAATGGATGTCACGTCAAACTCTTACCATCATGCAACAAAGAAGGAGACTAAAACAAACGGAATTGCAAGACAACTATGTTCAAAATCAATATAAAGAGCTTAGCAGACTCATTCAGCACCAATGTCGAAAGGACTAAACGCATACTTCTTCTATCTATGTAAGGATGTTGAAGGATATGCCCAACAATGTAATTCGTGAAATTTTCAAAGCCATCAAAAATATTACTCGAAAATTTAAAGCTTCAACATGGTAAATTTAACACGAACATGGCAACCTAAAATGCGACTTTAACGATACCCTAAAAGTGTGGCAGCAATACTGCGCTAGTTGGTATGATGATCCCCTTCAAACACCCATACGTATCAACTTTGAAGGGTTCGAAACCCAACTATCAATCTTGCCCGAAGAGGTATATTCTGCCATATTATTATTGCTAACTAAATACAAGGTCAGACGTGTCTAATATACAAAAATTGTTCTATATAAAAACAAAGTAAAAACGACATTCGGCAGGGCTGTGTGCTTTCGTCTCTTTCATTTAATATATACACCGATAACATTATAAGAATAGTCTTGGAAAACTGGAATGGCGAAGCTCGAATCGGTGGACGAATTGGTGGAAGTACAGAGGAAATACAAATTATTTTACAGAGATTAGAAGATGTGAGTACTAATTATGGATTGGGCATCAACTATAATAAAACAAAAATATTAATAGTGGAACGGGAACGCAACCATCACCCAGATATCCGCAGAATTGGCAAGTGCGAAGTAACCTGGCATATGATCTACTTGGGCTCTTTTATTAACAACTCCGGTGATTGTGGAACAGAAATTAAATGCAGAATACAGTTAGGAAGATCAGCTATGACTCAACTATCCAGACTTTGGGCCGACAAAAACAACAGCCGCAGTGTTAAAATAAAACTAGTACAAAAACTGGTGTTTTTAGTATTCCTACACACAGGATTGATGCTTTCGAGATGTATTGTTGGCGCAGAATGCTATGTATTCCCTGGACAGCGCGAAGAACAAACGTAT
This sequence comes from Agriotes lineatus, assembly GCA_940337035.1. Lineage (NCBI taxonomy): Eukaryota > Metazoa > Arthropoda > Insecta > Coleoptera > Elateridae > Agriotes > Agriotes lineatus. Next base: position 285,220 of record CALNHX010000753.1, on the reverse strand, counting down.
CAGTACTAGATGAAATAAAACCACCTCAAAGACTCTCCGGTATCGTTTATGCGAGGATCCTCGAATTCTTGGGGCACATTGTTCGGCGTCAAGACAATATGGAGAAAACCATCATCCAGGGAAAACCATGTGTAAACGGAGAATAGAAAGATCTCTGAGGTGATTAGATATAACAAAAAAGTGCTACACGAATCACGCAGCAGCGATATGGAAATAGTCCAACACAAGCAAACCTGGAAAACACTAGTGAAGGGTAGCGTTCACACATTGAATATACAATATGGTGCTGAATCACAACACATCAGTAATGGTGTCATGATTAAAAAGAGGGAGAGAGCTTACTTGTACTGGTAATTGGCTTATAGTTGGCGATATTTTCGTATCTTTTCCAGGTTTGAGAAATACCAGTATTGGAGCAAGTTTCCATGATGCTGGAATGTATCCATTCTTATAGGATAGTTATAAAGGTTGGTTCTTGAAGAGTTAAGAATTGAAAGTTGTAGATGCCGATGCTAAACTAGAAAATTTTAGAAATAAAAATATTAAATCGTTGTTTTTTATATAAACGTATTAATTAAGTAGTAGTTACACCTACAGGAAATATATTTATTTTGCTGGCTGCTCTTATTTATAGATTGAATTCTATCTTTAAATATTCAAATTATAATTATTAAAATTGATAGCGCCTTGAGACTCTTTCAGGGTGGTTCGATTATCTAGTTGCTTGTTAATTAAATTTTATTTTTACAATGACTTTGAATTGTGTAATGACATTAACTGTCACCTTTCACGTCAAACAATGTGCTATTAATAATCTCAATCAAAGATGGCAAATGTTCATTCTATTTATATCTTATTGACTTAATATTATACGGTAAGTACTTGATTATAGTTAATTGCACTTTTTAAATTGTCGTTTATTTACTATAGCGTCGATAGGACAAAACTACAACCCACCTTGAACTGCTTTCACTCTTTCTGTTCCAATATCACCTCCAAGATAGTACTACTCCTGATGTCAACAGCCCGGACCCCTAGTTAGTCCTGCTGTGATGCACTGCTTACTGACAACAGCTGTCAACTTGTCAAACCCTTGGCTGCTAGCAGGAAAGACCCCATTTTAGTTCACTAGTGTCACTGCTACCTTCCAGAAACTCCATCCTTCCGAAAGCTTCAGTGCAAGTTTGTTTTACAGATACTCCCCAATTAATATCCTTCTTCCTTAGATACAAACTTCAGCAACTTCTGTCGTCAGTAACCAACAGAATAGCTCGAATGCAGCAGTCCCTCAGCACACGCTCTACAAACCCAGAACTTGACAATTCTCAAACCAATATAACTTCTTATCAATTGTATTATTCAAAATAAACTAATTCCATCCCAATCTTATTTTCTTCTTGCTTCTTCTGCTTGCTTCGATCTAGTTTTACAACCTTCTAATTCTTTTCAATAACTGTTACTTCATTAATAATAATCTACTTTATATTTCTCTTAATTTTTACCTCGTAGATTTAGTTAAACCATTTTAAATGTTTTCACACACTAACATATTAAAAAATAGGGTAATTTCTATGTTTTTATTTAGACCTAAAAATTATATCAAAAGGTACATTCTATTTTTCTATGAGTTGTTATTCTAATAATCGTAACAAAATCTGCTTAACTACTATGTTATAATTATTTCTGCTATCTATACATTAAATTTATTTAAGTCTTACCTACTTCAATATATTATTTTAATAGAAATTACATTTCCCATGTGTGATATAAGCATGTATTTACTTTATAATTTTCAAAACCCCTACAGAATACTCAAGTGTTATCCCTTTCATCTTAAATTGTTTCAAATTCAAATTATTTTAATGAACTTCGTTCAAACAGTCAATTATTTTTAATATTTTCTAAATTGATTGTATTGATCTCCCAAATTCTATTTTTACATTTAATCTTCAGCCAAAACTGCTCTTAATGTACCATAACACTATATCCTAAATAAATCAAAAACCAATCTGACTTAAATTTTTACTTAGAGGCTAAATATCATTTAAGTAAACAATATTCTATCGAGAACACTTATAAATTGAAATTTTCATTAAGAAATTAATTTATAATCAATGCTTAATAATGATAATAAAATATTTATATCATTACTTAAAAATGGTGAGAAGTTTGATTTTGTGAGGGAGACAAGGATATAATTTTTTTCCAGTACTGAAATGATCTAGAAATTAATTTTGTTGTTTGGGCATAATGTGGATGTAAACAGAGTATCGATTGCTGTTAAATTATAGCTTTTAAGTAAACACATTTTGGAAACACGTATGCATTCAACTAGTTCAGATTCTTCGACTAAGCAAGTTAAAGCCAATAATCGATATTCTTTGTAAATGACATAACCTTCCTTGTTTAGAAGCAATTTTGCAACGTCTTTATTTCATGAAGCGGTTTTGAAGAGCTAGTTTGGCACATTTTGTGCATTACATAAATTTTACACATTTTTTTATTTCAAGAATGTCAAAATTTGCTGAGGGGCTTGTTATTCCTACTACAAGTAAAAATACTAAAGTATGGGAACATAATCCCCTTGGTAAATGGATAAGATAATTTATGAAAAGAATTATGGGAACCTCGAAAATATTTACTTCAATAACGTAACACAATACAAAACAATTAAATTCGAATTTAACAATAGCTAGATAATCACAATGGGATTTATATAAAGATGTATTCAGTCTCGTATGTTTATTTTTTATACAGGTTGCTGTTTATACGTACTACATATCTCGTTTTTATTAAGTGATACGATGGTGGCTAAATTAGGGCAAAGTTGCAGAAGTTAGTACTAATCAATATTATAAAATTAAATTAAATGTAAATACTGTTTGAAAATTTGGCGGTTACTCAAATGATTTTTGTTAACACAGAATTTCGGCTTAGCCCGCTTAGTCTTTGTGGATAAACACCCAGAATTCTCTGGCTTAATGTGCCTTGCACCTTGTGAACTCGAGCAAGGATCCACGCAATAGCCATGCTCTTTGGTGGCGCATGTTGTTTGAGTACCTTGAGAACGAGGATATTTAGGCAGATTTGACCTTTTTGGCGTTTGTGCACCCATATTGACTAACGTTTAGCAAGACCTTGCAGCTTACATAATCAGAGTGATAGTCGCACTATGAACCGAAGGTCGGTGTGGGGCTATTTATAGTCCTCTGTGCCAGCCGCTCGGAGTGACGTAATGCTGATTGATCCTTCAAGTGCAGCGTAGTCCGTGGGGCGTGGCCGTATGATGTACAGTGGTTGTAATGCTTTAGATCGTGCATCACAAGAGTTCACGTCTTACTAAGCTTAAAACTATCTTCCCTGTTTATATTATTTGAATGTTTTTCTGTTTCTGTGGCTTCACGTATCACTCGTGGAAAGTAGTAAGGTATTCTGACAAGTACTCTGGTGTGCTGAAATTCTGAGGTGTGCCCATTTGTAAATGTATGCTTAGCTACGGCTGATTTTGCGATGCGTTTGTGTTTGCAATCGTCTTAGTCTTAGATCTTAGATCAATGGAATGACCAGTCTGCCCAATGCAACTCGAGCCGCAAGAACAAGGAATGTGATATACGCTAGAGGTTGTTAAACTTGGAATTTTGTCTTTTACTGATCTGAAGCCGTCACTCAAAGTTTAATTGGTCGTGAACACAGTTTTGATGTTGCATCGTTTCAGGACACGTGCTATCTAGAACTAACTCAATGGCTAGATTGCTTGGACTTTCAGGCCTCACTCGTGTGACCGAAGGTTAAATAAGTTGGACCCAGCAATTGCTAAGAGCCGAGATCAGAAACTTTGTACTAAATTTCAAATAAGAACGTAGTAGGTAGCGCTCGAAGCTCAAACTCAATTTTACACTAGAACAAATAAGTTTGACTGCTTGTGTTTTACAAAAAATGTGTACTATATAATTCCAATAAACGCTATAGGCCAGCCCTGTTTGTTCACTTTGTATCGGTTTGGTTTTATATTTTTAGGAGTCAGACCTAATATCAAACTGACAATTTTTAAAAAATATGTGATTTTTTAGGTGGTTGTAATGGTGACTTTGCCGAGCTCGTTGACTCAGTGGTTAAGCAGTCTGGCTGCTGATCTAAAGGTTGAGAGTTCGATCCCGGGTCTTAATAACGTTTCTAAAACTAAAAAAAAATGTGAATAAAAACCTCTACAGAATGCCATCATTCGGAAGTGATGTAAAGCCGTGGATTCCATGTCACTACAATGTGTAGCATGTAAAAAATCCTTGTTAGGGTGGACCTCCTTAGTTTTGGCAAAATTCTAAGTAAGACATTGACCCTATGAGCATAGGAGTTGGTATCTAACGTACCTGGTACTCCGCATGCCTAGACCTTGCCCATAACAAAAAAAAGTTATTACTTTCTTTCGACCAGTTATGATTACTACTTAGTTCCAAGTACTGCATGCGTATTTGAAATTAATAGAGCTTTCTATAGATATAACTTTGTTATTAATTTCTTAATTACACTATGTTATTTATATTGAACCAGTAGTGTACTATAAAACTAGTTTTAATTCATTTATAAGCAATAATAATGCAACATGGTTTCACAGTCTTTTTTGTCGAGCTACTGTCATTCTCATAATTGTGCATTTGATATTTAATCATCGATTTATATTTGCAATTGTTTAGATAACATAATATGATGTAATTTTCACTAGACGAAATTTTTAAATAAATAAAAATAATTTTAAATGTATTTTTTGTTTCGAAAACCTTTGAGGCTCAATTGTTTTTATGTTCATGTGTTGCTCACAATAATCGAGACATCGCATCAGCCGTAACATAAAATCAGACTGTATATGTTATAAAGCTAACTTCCATTGGTTCATTATTATGGAAAATATTCCTATGTAATGTTTACTTAATACCCCAAAACTTGTAAAACTATGTAATTAATTAACAAAAAACAAGACAGAAAGTATATTCTTCCTTTAAATACTTACGCAATAAACTTATAAATAATGTTCAAAGCATCCATCTTAGTTGCCAAGCACATTGACATACCTTTTTAAATTAAATTTAGTGCATTTAAAACGTGCATGGCAAAATCTCTTTGAAATGCAGCTTGGAAATTGTTCGTTCAATGCATATTAAATGGGTTGCTTTTCTGAATACAGATCGTAATTTAAATTGCTGGCTATAATTGTATTCTTATCCAAAGTACATACCTAGCAAGTTAATAAAATACTTAAATTGGCGTTGAATGTCATTTGTTAGAAACAAGATAATAACACAGGCGTGTTGATTTTTTAACGTAGGGTAGAAGTTGCCATTGCTGCTTCGGTCGAAATGGCTAATTAGAATGCATGTATATAAGGTTTTCACCTGAAAAATATTCAAGGCAGTGTTTACGGCCTTGGAGTGTTCTGGAAAAATAAATTTGTAGTTTAAAAAATAGTGGTGCTACGATTTTTCGTCTAATTGTAAATACTGCAATACCTTATTTTTCTTTATTTTAATTGCAAATTCTATTTAAAGACCAAAGAACGTGCGTGCACTAGTTTTACCCAACTGTTGGGATTTCTTCTTCTTTTTGTAGCATCTTCTCTACGAAATGTAGCCATAAAACTAACAATTTTTATTTTGTAAACCGTTGCTCGAAATCAACTCATTAGAATTACAGTTGAACCATTCCCTTAGATTTACGTAGCAATGACATTACTCTTTTGCCTGCATTGCGTTTTCTTTTAATCTGCCTTTGCATAATAGTTTGCAAAAGTAGTATTTTTCTTCCCGACGTTGACGTTTGATACAATTATTTTTTGTGCGTTTTTTTCTTCTGAGCACTTCCACATTAGAAATGCTGTTTTAACCATGAGATTTTTATAATTCATTTATATTTTTACGGGGCCGAAGTCGACCGTTACGAAAACCGCCGCTGCAGTAGCTTTGGATTTGTGCCCTCACAAAGCCGTCGTTGCTAGTATGGTGGAAAGGTCCGAGTTGTATGCGCTTACATAAATCGCATTAAACCACTACGTCTTTTTCACAGTTAAACTTTGATGTTGGCTTAGGGTTTGTACACTAACGAAATTTGGTCTACAACAGCATTTATTTCTGTCCAGTCCGAATTCTGTGCTCTCACGAGGTTCGTGTCGAGTACCATTATTGTATTGAAATTGCACCTGTCACCAGACGCTTGTATCTGCTCTATTAATTCGCACCGCATTTCATATATGTTGTAGTTGTTTCGCACTTTCGTATATACTACATTCAGTGAGTATCGATAATATTTCTTAACAAAGATATTGCAAGATTACAATTACTTATCTACGATGCTCAGTACTGATACAGATTCTCGTTGTTGTTGAAAGCTCTCTGTTCTATTCAGCTGCATTAGCTGCGTCCTCACAAGCTCATCAGCTTGTCTTATAATGCTTGTGTTAAGTCCTGGTAGCTTAAAAGATATAATTGATGACCGCTGAATGCACCATATCACGCTTGTACATGGCTTGCAAACCTGCAACCCTTAATTAATAATAGTAATAGTAATTTGTGTAGTGTTTTAACATTATTTTAATAAAATATCCTAAACGTAAATTGGATTTCCTTTTACCTGTATTCTCGCCTGATATAATCTTGAGTTGTTTATTAAGGAACACACTAGCTCTCATTGTAGTATTTAGCCCTCATCAAGACTTCCCTACAATCCACTTAACCTCCAATGCAGCTAGTTAGGCATCTGTTAGCAATGAGGAAAGTACAGAGTGTAAAAAAATTAAACTCTATAAAATATGGCGCCCGAGATTTAAACATCCCTACTACTAATGTGCGTCATATAATTCTGGGAATTGAAATTACAGCGCTTGGGCCAGCTACCGAGTTTAACTGGGAAAAATCTTTAGTGCTTTAGTATAAGTTATGTGGGCGCACAGAAATCGAAACTCCACACCAAACTATAGCAGCAACGAATAGTAATCTTATTCCTAACGTCAGACTTCTGCAGCAGAATACGCTCTTAGCATATTACTTTTTCTATTCTTGCAGTAATTTTTTTTGTATATTCATTTTTGACATTAACTAGTATCCCAACGTGTTTGCCCGGGAGGCTTTGCTTATTATTCTGTGTTGATCATCATAAGGTCTAGTTATAATAATGGTATCTTCCTCAAAATCTTATAGTATTTATCGAATTCCATTACCTTTTGTACCAGCGTATGTTACGGATAAAAACGATAATAACTATCCATTGGCAAGTGAAAAGAGCATAGCTATCTCAGTGTGACACAGGGTAAGGATCGTGCATATTTCTGTCTAACATAATTCGGGAAGAATGTAAAAAGTAAATAATATTGAGTTTACGGGCGCCACTGAGTTTTCAAATATTGCCTAAGATAAATATGACGTTCTCTAACCCAGAAGCAGAACGAACTCGGCTTGTATTATGTCATCGCGATTGGGTAGCTGCGTACATAACTTACTTTCACATAGAAACGCTTAATGTACTCATGCACACATGTATGCCGTCCTACCACTTCATTTAAAAATGGAATGTACTAATAATAATTATGTAGATTAAATTATGAACTTAAAGGTTATTACGGGCAAAACATGTTAGGCTTGTCAGAATCCAATCTATGTTATTGACAAGATTCATCGCCTTTCTTTATTGGGGAGGGAGGGGGCAAACCACAATATTCTTAAATACTAAAGTAGATACGCTTTAACTACAAAAAGGAGAGATATTGTATGAACGTGTAACATCTATAGCCCTAGTTCACGTTTGACTTTTGCATCGTAAGGTTGTGTGTTCCTTCACCAGGCGATACGAAAAACGCAAACGTTAACAGCAGATAAAAGGTCAGCTAAAAATTTTATTTACATTTGAATAGTATTTCACGGAAATAAGGCCGCCATGCTAGGCGCGCCGAATTACGGGTATCAGTACCCGCACAACCAACAACCCGTAATGTACGATCAACAAATCAATCAAGGCACATTTCAACAAAACTTACCGATACAGCAATTACAACAGCCATACATTGTTTCACAATCTTAATCGCAGCCACATGTTCAATTAATGCCGCAGCATCTCCCAAACTATTTATGACAAAACGCAAACCAACATTCAGCAATCACTCCAATGCAAACAAATAATGACGATCTCTGGCAAACGCCAAATTCAAAAAAGAAAAAACGCTCTGATATCGACACACATCGCCATTCGAAACAAACAAAATCGGACAATTACTGGTTAAACGCTACCGAAACCTCAAACCGATATCAGCCCCTTGCAGAAGAGCGAGCCGAAAATATCAGCACGGAAAAAGCACAACCACCACCAATATCCGTATACGAGGTTAATAACACTAAACCCCTTACCGACGTGTTAGAAGAAAAAGTCGAAGATCAATACACACTCAAATTGATAGGAAGCACCCAAATCAAAATACAGCTCCACAAATCCGAACATTACAACACCATTGTTAAAATATTAAAAGACAAAAACACAGAGTTTCACTCGTTTCAAAACAAAATGGATAGAAAATATAAAGTGGTACTGCGAGACATGCACCCCTCAACCGATTTCAAAGAACTAGCGGCAGAAATCACAAAACATGGACATCAAGTATTGAACAGTCATAATATAAAACAAAATTACAAAAAATCCGCTACCTGTCTTCTTCGTAGAACTTAAGCAAAAAGATAATAACAAAGACATTTACAATGTTGAATTATTAATGTACTCGAAAATACGGTTTGAACCCCCGCACATTAAGAGAAAGGTAATTCAATGTCATAAAAAATGTCAAAGATACGGTCATTTAAAAAATTACTGCCACAGAACAGCCCGATGCGTGAAATGCGCCGGCGATCACCTAACCAAGGACTGTACCCGTACAGCTAAAAGTAAAGACGTAAAATGCGTTAACTGTCAGGGCAACCACCCAGCTAATTATAGAGGATGTACGGTGGTCACGGAAATACAAAATCGAAATTTTTTCCCCTTACGCTCAAAACAAGTTGAAACTTCAACTCCTTCAAGCCCATTAATACAACAGGGACTGACGTATTCATAGAGGGCGCAAGCACGCAGTCAAGAACCTCCTACTACCACACAACAACCACCCAACGAAAATTCACCTATGTCAGATAACAAACTAGAAAAAATGATGGTAAAACTGATGGAAAGAATGGACACCATGCTCAATCTTTTAACAGCCCTGGTTAGCAAACTTCAATCTTAATGGACAACACCTTAAAAATTGTAATCTGGAACGCCAACGGACTCGCACAACATAGTTTAGAAGTCAAACAATTTCTCTTAAACAGCAACATTGACATTATGATGGTATCGGAAACACATTTCACACATAAAACATACATGAAAATACCCAAATATAGAATCTACGCAACTAATTATCCAGACAACACTGCTCACGCAGGAACTGCACTCATAGTCAAAGACACATTAAAGCATTATGAACTTCCCAAATATCACCAGGAACACTTACAAACCACCACCATCGCTGTACAAGAACAGAGCAAGGAAATAGTTTTCTCAGCCATTTACTGCCCGCCCAAGCACAAGATAATGCAACAACAGTTCACAGACTTTTTCCACACGCTTGGACCCTGCTTTATAGCAGGAGGAGACTATAATGCAAAACATCAAACTTGGGGATCTAGGGTTACGGTCACCAGAGGTAGAGAGCAATTGAAATCCGTCCAAGATAACAATATTCACTACTTATCTACAGGTCAGCCTACCTACTGGCCAACCGATCGACGAAAACTTCTTGATCTCCTGGATTTTTGTGTGATCAAAGGAATATCTGATAGATACACCAAAGCTCAATCCAATCTAGACCTATCATCTGACCACTCCCCGGTCATCGTAACATACAGCTCAAAAGTACTAACAAGAAGTACATTTCCCACTCTGTATAGTAAACGAACAAACTGGGAGTATTTTCGAGAGATTATTCAAGAAAAGGTTCAATTAAACATTCCTTTGATAACTGATATAGACTTATTCAATGCAGTGGAACACCTTAATCAAACTTTACAGGATGCCGCCTGGGAAGCAACTCCTGAAAACGAAGAACAGGGTACACTTGACCGTTGCCCTCTGATTATTAAACAAAAAATAGCTGAGAGACGAAGGCTTCGACGTATTTGGCAGAACAGAAGATCTTCGCGAGACAAAACTAACTTCAACAATGCTACTCAGAATTTAAAAATTCTCTTGCAGCAGCACAAAAATCAGGAAATACAAAATTTCCTATCCCGCTTAACACCTTACGAAGCCACAGATGCCTCACTCTGGAGAGCAACGAAGAAATTAAAACGACCAACTATGTTTATACCTCCCTCAGACTCCAGACGGTAGTTGGGCACGAAGCGACGAAGAAAAAGCAACAGCATTCGCAAATCACATGTCTACAGTGTTACAGCCATTACCCAGAACCTGCACAGTGGAAGAAGAACAAACAATTCACCACACATTAGCGGAACCACTTGAAGCACAACCTTCTCTAAAGCCCGTAAAAGTCAAACAAGTAATAACTGCTATCAAAAGTCATAACCCGCATAAAGCACCAGGATATGATTTACTCACGGCAGGTCTATTAAAACAATTGCCAGAAAATGGCTTTAAACTAATTACATATACATTCAAAGCAGTTCTACGACTTAACATATTTCCCGAACAGTGGAAAGTTGCGCAAATATTAATGATCCCAAAACCCGGAAAAAATCCAGAGGAAATTACTTCCTACCGACCAATCAGCCTGCTATCTGTGCTCTCTAAACTCTTTGAAAAACTGCTTCTACAAAAAATACAAATTATGCTTGCAAACAAAAATACGCTACCACAACATCAGTTTGGTTTTCGGGAAGGACACGGCACAATAGAACAGGTTCATCAGATAGTGACAAAAATAAATCACAACTTCAATCTTAAAAGATACTGCACAGCTGTATTCCTCGACATTAGGCAGGCCTTCGATAAGGTCTGGCACACGGGACTACTATATAAAATTAGAAGAGATCTCCCACAAATGTATGAAATTATCCGGTCATACCTGGACGGACGAACTTTTCAAATTAAACTAAGGGAAGTATTGACTGACCTCTATCCAATATCCTCAGGAGTGCCACAGGGTAGCACACTAAGACCAGTTCTCTATCTTATCTAACGGCCGATCTGCCCACAACCCCTCAAACACTCACAGCCACCAACGCCGATGATGCAGCAGTGCTAGCATCACACTCAGACCCTCGTGTAGCTTCTAACTACCTCCAAAACATCATTAATAAAATACATACCTGGTTACAAATCTGGCGTATACAGGTCAACGAAACAAAGTCCGTACAAACAACCTTCACCTTACGGTCATAAACCTGCCCATCAGTGACGCGTAACGGAGAACCTATTCCACAACAATCCGTCTGGACAGACGCCTCACATGGAAAACAAACATTATAAAAAAACGAATGCAATTAGGGCTCAAATTCCGACAAATGTACTGGTTAATTGGAAGAACCTCCTCCTTATCCCTAGAAAATAAGTTGCTATTATATAAAACGATCATCAAACCGATATGGACATACGGTCTCAAACTCTGGGGATCGGCTAGCAATTCCAACTTGGAAATCCTTCAACGGTTCCAAAATAAAGTCGTAAGGATGTAGGCTGAATTCCAATATATTTTTATATGAAACATCATGTGTCTAGAGTGCGCAATTTTTGAGTTATTTCAGTTTTTTCGAAATTTTTTGCAGATGCAAGCCCTTACAAAGAAATGTATTTTTCGAAATTCAAGCAAGTCATGCCAAATATTTTTACAGTCTGTATAAATTAGACCTGTAGCTAAGCAAATATTTGAAAATTCTTTTTAAAAAATTATACAGGGTGCTCAGAAATTGGCGCCGAATGTTGCTATTTTAAAAATTAGAAACTTAATTTTTAAATAGCAACCCCTCTTTTCCTTTTCACCAGTAGAATCTACGCTGAAAAGTAAGAACACTTTGTAATTACATTCCTATATCTAAAATGAACGGTTTTTGTAGAAACTTGGAAATACCGAAATTTTCGTGGTTATTAGAGAATTTCAAATAATCAGTTGGCTTGTGTTTGAAGGTACTAAGGAAACAAAAGCTAAAGTGTCAACAACCAATAATTGCAAATAATTAGACTTTTAAGAGCACAAAGCAACCACTAATAGAGGAGTTTCTTAAATGCACCTGTCAAATAATTGTTAGGGACTGGCCCACCCTTCGGAGGGTGCTAGTGTCGCCACTCGGCAAGGTTGTGAACCAAACTATAATTAATGATCGGTCGATATGTGAAGAAGTGTTGTTTCAAATTGTGCCGATTTAGTGTAGGCGACACAAATTTCCCAAAGGCATAAAAAAACCTACTAAATGAAACGTTTTCTGAATGCATCTGTCAAATCAAATAATTGTTAGAGATTGGCCCACCCGTCAGGAGGCGCTGGTGTCACATGTCCGCTTTTTGAAAAGTGCGTAAATAGTAAACTCGTACGTCAAGCTGACACCGAAAAATCATTTAAAATGCGTGAATGAAAAGCATTTTGAACCAAAGTAAATTGTTGCAATTGAGTACGACTATTGTAAGATTGACCATACTTATTAAACAATATTGCTATTTGAATTACTTAAAATATATTTGTTATTCTCAAATATTTTGTTTGAATTTTCCATAATTATTGTAAACTTCAGAACCTATAAAGATTTTGCATATTCCGATTTATGCGGTTAAAACTTTAAAATCGAGATTCTGATGAAGGCAAATTATGTATATGCAAAATGTGTATTGGTGTTGACGGCATATTCTTGATTAATCCAAATATCGTAGTAATGGCGTATTTAAATTTTGCCGCCTTACTGGAATAGTTTCTGGCCCACCCGTTGTAGGGCGCTGAAACTTTTATACAAGCTTATTATGGAGAAATCGCTCTATTAGTGGTTGCTTTGTGTTTAAGAGTGACAAAAGTGTTAATCATGTCCCGTTTAGGATTCAGTAACAAAGATTACTACAATTTGTTAGTGATATACGAGGAATGTAAGAACGTAATCAAAAGAGTTTGCGAACCTTCCGTTAGGGATATTTGGATAGACTAATGCCCACCCATGATATCCTCACGCGGTTCATTACAGTCTTGGGATACTTCTGAGCGCATTCTGGAAATTCCTTAACAGATGCGAAAAGAGATTTAGGAATACCTGAGATAAGTGTTCACAGAATTCTGAAACAACATAAGTTCCATCCGTATTCATTAGTAGAAAATTTGAGGCCAGGTGACGATAAAAAAAGAATTGATTTTTGTGAATTTATATCAATGAAAACTCAGGAAGACGAAGAATTGTTACAAAAGTTGATTTGCACGGATGAGGCAAAATTCAGAAGAATGGAATGTTTTACCGGCATAACTCCAATTATTGGAGTGATGCTAATCCCTACATATTTAGCGAAAGACAGTTTCAAGGTTACTGGAGTTTCAATGTTTTTGCTGCAATAAAAAAAAACGGTGTGCTAGTGGTACATTTTTATAATGAAAATTTGAATGGTAAGCTTATTGGAGATTGAAGGGGAAATTTTGTATCAAATTCTTATTTATTTCAGGAGAAATATATATCGAAATTTTACAAAATTATTTTATGCACTACATCTGAACTGGAATCACCTGTGGTACCAACACAACGGAGCCCCACCTTATAGTGGTGCGCTTGTAGGTAAATATCTTCTTACAGAATCATTTCGAGTATCGAGGATAACAAACAATGGACCCCATCAATGGCCTCCCCGTTCGCCCGATATCACGCCATTATATTTCTATGTTTGGGGTCGTATAAAACATATGTATATGCTTCGCCGCTCACAACAAAATAAGATTGCCAGAAAAGAGTTCGCAATGCATTTTGATCTCTCTCTCTCCGCAAGAAGTCCGAATTGCCACTCATGTCAGATTTTTAAGCAGGATTCATAAATGTTTGGAATTTGGAGGCAACCAGTTCGAACATTTAGTTTGATCAATTTTTCATTTGTTTTTTTTTATTTCTTCCATATATTGTTGAATTATCCTTAATTTATCTCCTCCTGCTGCAATTTTTTATCAATTACGAAAATTACAAAACGTGAGAATAACAAACTCGTCTGTTTTTACTTCGAGCCAATGCCAACTGATAATTTGAAATTCTCCAATAACCACGAAAATTTCGTTATTTTTAACTTTCTACAAAAACTGTTCATTTTACATATAGGAATGTAATCACAAAGTCCCTTTAATTTTCGGCGTAGTATCCACTGGTGAAGAAAAAAAGGGGCGTTGCCGTTTAAAAAAATAAGTTTCGAATTTTTGAAATAGCAACATTCGGCGCCTTTCTGAGCACCCTGTATAATTCTTTTTAAAAGTTTTAAAATATTTGGGGTAGCTATGGGTCTTGTTTGTGCAGACCCTGAAAATATTTGGATTCCGAAAAATTGATTTTTTCGTAAGAAGCTGCATCTGCCAAAAATTTCGGAAAAATTAATATAACCCAAAAATGGCGCACTCTAGACATATGATGTCTCATATGCAGCTATATTTTAATTCAACCTACATCCCAAAAAATAAATCAAAATTGGGACATTCTATTTAAAATAACGAAGTTGGTGTCCATTTCCCGTATTACCGGAAGTTGGAGAAAACTGAAAATATTTTAGTTGAAACGACCTCTTCGGAAAACCCCTGTATACAAATTTTCAGAAAACTATTCCCAGTAATGTCCCATATTATCGACTCAGCTCGTCGTACAGCTATTAAATATAAATAAACGTCATGCAGCGTAAATACTCAAATGTAAGCGAGGCTTGGCTGAGAATTTTACTGGTTTTCTAATGGTTTTTCCCAAGATCTGAGGCACGAGCGGTTAAGGATACGTTAAATGGGACTCTTTAGATAAGGAAACCATTTGCTGTTCAGCGCTAGGTGTTCGACGCGACCATTTCGCTTCCGGGGCGAGATTTTAGGCGTGCGCGCCGAAATTGCTCGCGATGCCTTAAAATGTAAAATATCCTCACAAGTTTGTCTGCAAGTGCCGCGTCAAATGTGTGCTCAAACTAGAAATTAAAGAATGTTGGCGATAAAACACAGCGCTCTTTGACTCCCTCTATATTTTAATGTTTCCCGTTATTCTGTCATCCATTCGAATTACAGCTCTTTGGTTATAATATACATTTATAATTATTTTGATGCCAGCCACTTTCTTATTTTTCGGAAGTTAAACATACATCTAGATTATCGTTCAAATATATGTATATTACTATATCACAAACCAACAAGACATCTCGCTTTCGTCAATCTTTGCCAAAACCAAACTGTGTATTGTTGATGCTCTCTTCCAATTTGAAGTGGTGTAAAATTTTTACAAAAAAATAGCTACGTAAATAATTACGTTGTATATGCATTTTAACAGGCTGAGATTTACATTTACTAGCTGTGCAGGGTTGGCCAATCATATTTTCAATATTGTTATCAAAATAGTCGGTAAACGTTGTTCTCTAAAATTGATGCTGCAGTAATTTGTATTTTAAGCGTTGTATCTATACCTTGTCAAAGGTGGGCAATATCCAGAAAGATCATATTTCCATGTGAGCTTTATTTTCGAGTTCGTTTTTACAGTTTCAGAAATATTTTGGAATTAGTGTTACGTTAAATAACCGCTCCGAAAGTCAAATTGGAAAGGAGAGAGGATCTTTAACTTAGATATGTATGAATTGTTCCTAAGTAGATTACTTCTACATGGGCGGCACCTGGAAATAAATACAAAAACCTGGTAGAATACATCTTTATTAGACGTTGCTGAAGCACTTGAACTAGATCAGGCGCCGACTGTTGCTGTGACTGGCAGCTGTTAGAAGCCACGATAAAAATAAAACTCAACGTTTGCTGCGGAGAACGTTTGATGCCAATGAGACAAATATCCACTCTAGCAATCTTTCAAGAAGAACTCAGTTCATATTTATCCGCACATCACAAATCGAAACATATACCTGATATCAATGAACTCCTACCAATATACCGTTACCAAAAGATCTCAGCCGGCACCAGTAGATAAACCAAATCAGAAATGGATGTGACATGAAACTCTTAACATCATGCAACAAAGAAGGACACTAAAACAAACGGAATTGCAAGACAACTATGTTCAAAATCAATATAGAAAGCTTAGCAGACTCAGCATCAATGTCGAAACAACAAAAACGCATACTTCTTCTATCTATGTAAGGATGTTGAAGGATATGCCCAACAATGTAATTGTCGCGAAATTTTCAAAACCATCCAAAATATTACTCGAAAATTTAAATCTTCAACATGGTAAATTCAAGACGAACATGGCAACCTAACATGCGACTTTAACGATACCCTAAAAGTGTGGCAGCAACACTGCGCTAGTTGGTATAATCCGTTCACGACCTTTTTGGGACAGAGTTGGCTATGATTTTTTCTTTTCATGTTGGACTAACTGATTCAGCGATGTAGCGGATGCAACTTTTTTTTTCTGTCAGTGTCTGTTCGACATTTTCTTGCCACCACATTGCCAGATTTATTATTTTAATATTCGTAAGAAAATAAATAATTTATCAAATGTGTAAAAATAATTTTAATTTCCGTCAAAGGAAAAGTCAAAATTCCCAATATAATTTTGTTACAACAAAACATTTCCATTAAACGATGCTACTTCCAATTTAAAAAGGACAGACCAGATCTAAAAGAACAGGAGTTGATGTCGAGACTAGAGAGAGATCCGGCAACAATGTACGTATTCAGAAAATATAACCTTAAACTGAAAACAACCTAACCTAACATAAAAAATGTCAATTTCCATTAGGGAGTTTAGTTGCCACAGAGGTACTGCCAACAAAATTACTAGATGGTCATAGCCTCACCTGACCCAAAAAGATCGTGAACGGCTTATATGATGATCCCCTTTAGTAAAATTAGAAAAAGCGCATTAACCGCTAGAATTGAAGTGAGAAGAAATTCTCAGCAAATCGCCAGGGTTGCAAAAGCCACCAACATCACCGAGTGCAAATTCTTTCAAATATAAACAGCATACCCGCAAAATAAGTGGACAATTCACTAGGCGCTAAAACTGTTCACAATCACAGCATCAAACGGAAAAGGACGCCGGGAACAAAAGCCAAGTTCATATCGCTGCCTGTGCCGATAAACAAAACGCAAACAGATGGAGAACGCGCGCAATCAAATTCGGTTCTACAGACATCGGAAAACATGAACACAGAACTGCGCAACTGTAGAGGCGCAATCCAAACGTTAACGATATCAAGGCACTTTTCTCATAAAACTTTAATGTTTGCTTACTTTTCGATAGTCTTCAAATAATTCTTGTAGGTTGTTTTTCCATAGTTTTAATTTACCTTCAATAACAGCAACAATTAAATTATTCTCATCTGAAAGGAAAATATTTGTTTCTGTTTTATTTTACAAGCAAACTTTTTCACTTCTTTATGTAGGTTTTCGATCTCTTCACACTTATGTCTAATCCTATGCGCTTTTAGCTATGCAAAGTTGTTGACCAATCTTCCTTTCTAATTTTTGATACGTGTACTTAAAGTTTGTCTTCTCTTTCTTCGATTATTTCTAAGCTACTTATTTCATCCGTCATCCAACTTTGCCTGCTAGTGACTGTGGTTCTTCTTAAATGCTGGATGGCTGGGGTCAGTAGGGCAAATATGAGAGATGTCAATCGTGACTTACGTTTTCCTTGTTATTATCGCTCTACAAATTTTTCTCTCTAAGGTTTTCCTGAGATATTTTACACCTACATTTCATAAGCAACCTTTGTCAATTTGATCTTTCAATGATTTGTTCTCTACTTTTAATTTTAAGTTGAATTTCACCTTATCTATTGTGGTTTGATTACCCATGAAGTCTTCTCGTTTTAGTGCACCTTTGGAAAGCACTTCAGAGGATATAGATTATTGATAGGAGCAGGTTCTTAGATTTGGTGATTTTACTGAAGGATTGGAACTTGTCTGGGGTATGAAAAGGTGAAAGATTTATTTGTGAGCAAAGAACCCAGGCCAAACTTTGCTTTTAAGACATTTGTAACCTATGTCAACTCGCAGTAAACGACCATAGCTCGTTATTTCGGTCTCTCATGAAAATCAAATAACATAGAATTACTATACATTGTAAGGGTCAGGTACGCACGTACATTTTATTTAAGATATTTTCAGGAAGGGCAATACTAGACTAAATGTAAGGAATTATTTGTAGTTATAGGTAACAATTATAAATCTTAAACGAAAGCTTTCGTTTGATTTGAATAGGGTGTAAGTCGATATCTTTTGCAGCTGTTAAGAATGCAGCGGGACTGACATAACAAAATGTATGACTGGGGGATTACTCGGAATTAATACGGCCGGCGAGCGAAACAAATAGACCACAACCGCGATCTAATTTAGTTGAAAATTTATGGGGTTACTATTCAACCAAAGGAACACGTGTTGAGGGCAGTTTCGAAAACGCCTTGACAAAACCCCAATTTAAACCTTGATTGGAAAAAATAAGCAGTCGTGGGGTTTGGAAAGGCAACCACCAAATGTAGATTCTTTGTCATGAGTTGGACACTCCGCGACTCAGAATGGAGGGGTTTCGTAATTTGTATAAAACGCATCTGAATAGGACTGCGAGGGGAAGAAAGCGAAGTTTGATACATGTGGTAGTTCTACGCGTAATACTGAGAACTGCTGTAACATATTGTAACTTGTTTTACCCTTATTTCACTAGATACAACACAGTTCGATATCGCAGGGAAATCTGTTAATACGATTGTGTGCGTACCGATACTTTGCCTCTCTCTTACTTCCCTAGGTGTCACACAACCGACATCACTGGAAAACCTGTTAGTATGATTGTTGGCGCGCACCGACTCTTTGCCTCCCTCTTACTTCACCTAACACCGCAGTAACCAGCTCCAGACTGGCAGCCATCCTTTCTTGCTACTAGACGAATCACCAACAATCGTCGGACGGCATTATAGCCTTACAAATTACGCAGTGCTTGTAAAAGTATATAGTGCATATACACTTGGTCATAATAAAAAATTTTAGATCTCCACGACGTTGTTTTCTTTCGATATGAGAAGCCAAGGTCTCCGACCTCTATACGACCTAAGTAAGGTTAACCTAAGTGCCACCGTCTACAGACGATTGTAACTCAGCTGAAGCACACCGTAATAGCCAAAACATACACAACGTAGGTCCATACACAAATTATAGCTAAACAGGGTGTGCACAGTTACAATATACAGATTATCAATGCCAACTTTATGCTTATTTTGCTATTCTAGTCAACTAAGCAACCTAGTAAACTATTTGATTTAATTGCGAGCTGAATCTGCACACATCCTACTATTATAGTGTAAAATGTAGACAAGTGGTTACAATTTTACCCAGTATTCTGGGGTTTGCACATAAGTGGGTTGCAATAACATATTTTTTAAGACAGATACGTATTGCATATTATTCCTACAAATAATGAAATGAACTATGATTAAACGTAGTTTATCTACTACTATTAAATTATATTCACATTATAAGAACATTTTTGAATAATAATAACAGTCATAATTTGCAGTAGTGAATTATGAATTCATAATTCACTGCTTTCAACCAATCATAAAATTCTATTTTCATAATTCACGGTTTTCAGCCAATCATCAAATTCTATTTTCATAATTCACTAGTTTGCAGCCAATCACAAAATTCATTCTTATTATCAAATGACTTTTGCAGTTGACAGTTGTCACAAATGTCCTAATTCGGAAATATGAACACAAAACTCCTATTGCATAGAAGTAGATAAAGTATCGTATTACACTAGCGATTATGGCCATTATTCCCTCAGAGGACTTGCGCCGCTAGCCTTTGGCTTGTGGCTCAAATGTCATCTTCGTGAATAATGGCTGTCATAATCGCTCATATAATAATATACTATTAAACAATACGTGAGAGCCAAAATAAACTTTTATTAATACTATATTGTTCTTCTATCTGCATTTGCCATTATTGAATTACGAAAAATTAACTCTACTTTGTCCTGTTGAGATATCCAGGTATAAAATTGTGTGTTTGGAAACTTAAAAAAATATCAGTAACCACCATATCTCTCTATTTTTTCTTTAATTTTAATACACGGTTTCTTTACTCAAAAATTATTCAAATTAGATGTTCTGTACTTTGGATATTTAGGGTTTTACGTTATTTTATTTGATTATTTTTATATATTTTCAATTACTTGTGCTATCTAAGGGCCCTCTTAGTATTGGAATTGGAAAGTCCAGGTGTGAATACCGCCAAGTATCAATATAGTAAAGTTCGGGCACTTCATTCCATGTAGGAACATGGCCTGAGACAAAGCGAGTCAGGGACGCCGAAATATTTATTTTCGAAACCCAGTCATCTGGCACACCGTTACCGGCGTACTGGGTGATGTGGTTAGCATCAGGCCTTCGACGACTGCTTTACTTTCCCTACTTCCACAACTGTGGTTTTGGTACCCTATTTTTAACGCGACTGGGTGGGCCGCCCGGCAGTTGCCAGAGGTGGGGATTAAACCCCCTACCGTGGCACCGATGCCTGACGTCCTAACCGTTCGGCCAAGCTGGCGACGTATCAATATAGGCGATATGTTAATTCTATGAAAAATAAAGACATACATAATAAATAGTAGAAACAAAAAATGAAATAGACTTAATATTATAGTAAAAAACAGAGAATGGCCCCTTAAATCACGTCAAAATTAAAGGGAAATTGAAATAGGAAGTGACCACTACCTTGTAGAAGTAACAAAAATAATTATTATTAAGTCAAAACTGAACAGGTTGCTGTAAGAACGAGTAAAACGGATTATAAAAAGCAAATAAGTGATGAAATTCAAAGCTTTAGAGATGTAGGGTCTGAAGATCTCGAAATATTCTGGAGAATTTTTATAGAAAAACGCACGCAGCAAGCGTAAGTTGAAGTTGAAGTAGAATAATTATTGACAATAATACAAAATAAGCGGTTAATCTGATTTGGACATGTGACGCAAATGGGCAGAAAATGTGTAATAGTGTGATAACAAATATACTGGTAAAGAAAGGGAGTAGTCGTGCACAGGCAAAGATGTGTGCAAGAAACAGAAGTTTAAGAAGAAAGTTTTGCGGATATAAGACCTCAAACTCTTGATACTGAAAGGAGAGGGAAGGGGATAACTAAGAAAAAGTAAAAATTAATTTAATAATTATATTAGTTTTTGAGAGTTTCAAACCAAAGGTTTTTGAACTGTAGCTCGGCATTGTGTTTTTCTATCGTACCATCTTCCTCCTAGTTCTAATAACAACGGACACTCCCATTTAATCATCGAAAAGGTGTCACTCGTACACTACCAATTCTTTAATGGAGTTATGGGTAGACAATTTTAAAAAGCTTTGTCTTAAATCATGTAAGATTAGCAGTAGAATTAACTGTCGTTTTTTTAGCCTACGTGCTGGCCGAAGCTGGCTACGACATCTGGATAATCAACTCGAGGGGGAACGTGTTCTCGAGGAAGCACACCCAGCTAGACCCGGACAAGGATGCCAATTTCTGGAATTTTAGGTATCCGGCTTAGCCCACATAGTGGTCTCGGTTACTAATAACAATTCGTTGCAGCATCCACGAATATGGATTGTACGATCTTCCCGCCTCCATCGACTACGCCCTCAACGCCACGCAGCAGAGCTCCCTGTTCTTCTTGGGGCACTCCATCGGGGCCACGGCTTTCTTCATCATGTGCTCGCTGAGGCCTGAGTACAACTCCAAGATAAGGCTGGCGAATGCTCTGGCACCAGCTGCCATCATCTCGCACTCAGTGTCGCCCTTTACGCAGTTCTTGTTGTCTCTCATTCCACCCCTAATGGTGAGTTATTAATGTTAGTTGGATTTTTGGGTCCCTGGCGACGGCAATAGTAGTGCAAGAGCCGACCGCAAAAAATGACACTTAACGGGCATCGAATAGAAGACCGATATGAAATGAAAGTTCATGATTTTCTGTTAAAGATACCCTATTATACTTTTTTCATTTTGTTCTCAAGTATGAAATAATATACTTGGCGCAACGGTCAAATAGAGTGGCTCATGCAACCCAATTGACATATTACAAAGCTAAGTGGATCAGTATTGTAATAATAATTACTAAAGAATCAGAGATGGCGGTCCTGATAATTAGACCTAATTTTAACTGACATTAAATAATTTTTTGAGGTTATGATACAAATAGAAACGTCGCCAACTTAAAAAGCATGACATTTGTGCACTTGTAATATGTAGGTGATAATGAAATTTAGCAAGAGCCAGGCCACATGCCTACGTATTAAAGGTCATGCTTTGTAAGTTGGTTGAAGTTGATATTTGTATGATAACCTCAAAAAATTATTTAATGTCAGTTAAAATTAGGTCCATTTATAAGGACCGCCATCTCTTATTCTTTAGTAATTATTATTAAAATACTGATCCAGTCAGCTTTATAATACGTCATTTGGGTTGCATAAGCCACTCTATTTGTTCGCTGCGCCAAGTATAGTAATAGTAATAGCAAACAACTCTTTAACGGTACGCTTATGACAATCCTTCCACTCGATAAAGGCCGATGAATACTAGTTGAAAACATCGTCTCCCCCCAGTCTTTCTTATCTTACGATCAACTCTATCAATCTGCGAGATTATAAAGAGATGGCCTACCTAGGCAGTCAGATTGGGTTGTGACTATACTTAAACGAAAACTTGCAATCAACTTTGTAAGAAAATGCAAGGTTGTCATTGTTTAAACATATGCGTCAACAGACAATCCTTCCTGTTTTGCGCGGGATAGAGTGAGCCGCGTTTGACAAACACAATAATGTGCGTAATTCTCATTTATTGTATCACTCGATACAAATGTAGAATTTAATATTTGAAATTTTTATCTTTACTTAATAGTGACCATTTCGAGATCATTGAAACATTCAGTAAGCTAAGGCTTCGATATTGGGGTAGGCTTATTAGCAGACTTTTGGCAGGCATGCGCTCGATTTATAACACTGATTTGTGAGCCAGCCAAGACTGTGTATTCATTTTCAACTACTTTCGTTGAATTTTACCGTATCTCATGCTGTACCATTCAAATGGGATCTAGATGTTGATGGTTCTCAATCGACTTTTCTACAAATACTTTGCAACGCCTATATACTTTATTTTTATATGTAGTGTGACCTAGATATTCTGTAACAAACAGAAATAGTTTTTGTTATTAACTTTATCAAAATATTGTTGCCCTTAATTATAGATGTACATATACACACGTACAAGCTAAACTACCGATAAAAATAAACGGACCTCAACGCAACGCAACGGTTTGAAAAAACTAGTTCTCGGAATACGATTTTAATACGATTTAACAAATACTTTAATCAAGGTGGAATACTAACTTGTTTTGTTGTTGACCATAAAACACCAGCCTGTCATCAAGCTGCTGTTGTTTTTAACATTTATTGTGAAATAATTTACAAATTGCTCAGGAGTATATTTAAAAAGTGAATAAATGAGATGGAAATCGTATTTTGAACATTGAAACAAGTCGAGCAATAAGTTTGTTACAAGCTGACCTGCATTGTTGGCGACTAAATATTTCGAAAAATGTAATAAGTCGCTTGCATTCGAAGTTCAGAAAGTGGAACTGTTATCAGTCAACGTAGACCAGGCAGGAAGAGGAAAACCACCGCTATTGTAATGAGGCAGTTTTAGCCCTTACACTTTCATAAATTACCCTTCCTTATTACCAGCTACCTCTACAGCACTGGAATTTCCCTTACTTTGCTTACTCCAGTCGTGGTTAAGAGAATTTCTTGTTAAAACGAACCAGAAATTAATCTCTACTTATTCCAACCTAAAAATATTAGCTTCAACTTGAATACGCACCAATCAACAACACATAGCTATATTTTCTTGTGAAACAACTCGAACTAATAATAAACCTAAATGCTAAACCATGAAACGAGTAGCTGACTAGCTGTATCTATTCCGCATTTATTTTAGCAATAATTTCAGCCTACGCGCAAATAGCTGTCTCTACTATACACATTTATTCTAACAATTACTAGCTGACCCAGTTGACAGCCGTTTCCATGACTCGTTTGTGGTACTAGTCCACTGCTCATACGTTACAGCGCTTTGCACAATAATGTTAAATCATTCTGACAACGGTTTCAATAACGCCTTTGTAGTGACAGCCTGCGGCTTTTAAAATTTTGATTCGCTAATTAATATATAAAATCACCCACCTACAGTGATGACCGACGATGCCAGTGGCGAACTATTTGGACTTGGGCTGCTGCAGTTTTAATGCCTTCGCTAATACGTCACTCAAAGACGCGACCGCTTCCTCTGCTAGCACCCAGGCCACCAAATGGCCAAACTCCAATATCTGTAAGACTTCGTCACTTCTGTACAGCTCACCGGCTACTATTTTAACGCTGCTTTTCACTTGTAGCAAGCGTATAAACCCCGCTTTTTGTTGGCACTGTAGCCGGCTTCAAAACGAGGTCACATGGTGTTTATCTATACCCGCGAACAGAGTAGCTTTTCTCAATGTACGCAAGCCAGTTTCAGATTGATGCCATTTCCACGAAAACCTATCGTTTCTGACACTTTTAAGCAACCAGCGCCCGAATTTTAGCACCTATCGGTGCGAGTTAAAATTTTTACACAGCTTCTAAACTCTATGAACAAACAGTGACTAGGTGTGCCTTCTTCTGAAATCTGCTCCGCTACGTTCCTTAATCAAACGCGTCCGGTCCCGCTACGCAAAATACGACTTTTACCCCTAATAGCATAGTATACTATTATTTATGTTGCTTTATTACCTATACAGAGGCGAACCTCTTCTAAGAATCGGAAGGAGAAAGTAGAGAATTTATAGATAAGTGCCGTTATGGTTGAGTGATGGTGGCCGGGTCTAGAAATTAGCACTTGCCACATGGAAGAAAGGGGAGAATCTTCGTCCCTACTGAGATTATTAGAGTGTTCGTACATCTCATTGGCTTGACAAATCTTTCTGCTAAAGAACAATGGGGATAACTGAAGTTTCATCAAAAAGGATCTTATGGCCGTTATCGCGTTGGTGTTCGGCGATGACTGATGATAAAACAAGACCCGACTTCAGACAGCGCTGGTGTTCAAAGATGCGAGTTTTTAGTGAATGTCCAGTTTTACCAATGTATATCATTACAAGAGCAAGAGACTCTATACACATCTTTAGATGACGTAGTGTTTCATTTATCTTTAGGTGAAGGAAGAACCTGTGAGATTTTGCTAAGGGGGTTGAATACTGTTTTAATGTTTTGTTTTCGTAAAAACTTTTCTAAGCGATCGGTGACTTGGTAAGTATAGGGAAGAAAGGCTACTACTGCGGGAGTATCGGTTTTTGGAGGTTTGGGTGGCCGTGGATGAATATGGCCCTTGGTTGGCAGACTGTATATCCCCAGCATAGTAACAGTTGTTTCTAAGAGCTTTCTGAGTATGGTTTAATTCAGCGTGAATATTATCGGGTTTGGATATGGAAACAGCCAGGTATACAAGCTAATTGATAACGGAAAGTTTTTGTGTAGGATGATGGTGAGAATCGGCATGTAAATAGCGATTAGTGTGAGTGGGTTTTCATTATACAGACTGACCAAGTTAGCCACTGACTTGGCCAGAAACCTGTACATTTAAGAAAGGGAGGGTGCCGTTACTTTCTATCTCCATGATAAAGACGGGTAAAGTTACCAAGTGGCCAAATAATAAAGATATCGTCAACGTATCGAAACCATACATTGGGTTTCAATTCTGAAGATTTCAGAGCTACGGTTTCGAAAGCTTCCATAATATTAGCAACGACAGGTAAAAGAGGAAACCCAAGAACTGGCCTTGAAATAGGAAAATAAGTGTAAGAGAAGATTTTTTAATAAATGTATGTAGACTTGAAGACGGTTCCCCATGCTCTGATAACAAGTGTTAGATTATGACTTTGGGGAATCGGTAATAGAAACTTCCGTAAAAAAGGAAGTGACATCGAAACTTACAAGTAACTCCTCAGATTCAAGACTTATATTGGATAAAAGTTCAACGAAATGGGCTGAATTGCAAACTTAAGATGGAGACTTCCCAGTGAACTTTCTGGGGATAGTGGTTAGGTATTTTAATAAGGAGTAAATAGAAAAATCTATGGTACTCACAAAGGGCCTGAGGAGAATGTCTTGTTTATGAATTTTGGAAAAACCATAAAGCCAAGGAGGCTTTGAAGTGCGAGGAATCAACGTCCGTTGAATATCAGTGGGAAGATCTGAAGATTTTATGAGAGAAGTTACTTCCCGTTCGATTTTAGAAGTTGGGTCGCAAGAAAGTCGGGCATAAGAAGAATCTTGGAGAAAAGTCTTAACCTAGTGGTATACTCTGTTTGATCCATAACTACCGTAGCATTACCTTTATCAGCGGGCAAGATTAAGATGTCGGAATTAGAACGTAAGGTGTTGAGAGCATTCCTTTCAAAACCTTACCAAAGAATGCAACAAGCGTATCGAAATGGCTCGCGCTGGTTTCTTCAATAAGAGACATGAGACGTATATTCTGTAACTGAATATTATTAGTACCATCTTTGGTCGCTAATTGTTGCGGTGCAAACCGACACTAGAACAAGCACGCATGGGAAGGCCAACAAAACATAAAAGGCGCAGCTAGTTTCGTGTAAGAGATCCAATCCAATTCCAATTTTCGATAGTTTGACTAAGCAATACGACCGATCCAAATACATCAAGCGTCGGTAATTTCCTGTCAATGTCAGGAAGGCGTCATTTCAAAAGTTAGCTAGTTTAATATTATTTTCTCGGCGTTTACAATTAAAGAAGAAGATGACTTCATACGTAACTTTCCTCATGGTCGTCTAAATAAAATGAAAACACACAATGGTCTCGCAGGCAGCTTCCGTTAAATAAGCACCTTCATCTGAAAATCTTGCGTGAAGAGGGTTTTTGTATATTATAAAGCTTTGAAGCACTTTCGTGTCTTTTAGTAGTTTGTCACTTATATCAATTAAACTTATTTGTACACAATAACAACACGTTTATTATGCACTAAAGAAGATACTACCAAAGTGTAAAAAAAATTACCGAATTTCGAACATGTCTATTATACTTTAAAGCGGATGGTCGCGTCGGTTTACAGATTCAAGAACACAAACGTCCACATGACACATCAAGAAACAACTCGAATATGGGCTCGGTAGCAATTAGCTGTTCATTTGCAGAACAGCGTTTATTAATAAAACAAGAAAATATAGAACCTCAGGAGAATTCTTAACAAAAGGCAGGCCAGCGTAGTTAGTAAAAAACGGTCTAAAGCTGGTCCTGCGTTACGCTATACAGCAAAACACAAACAAACCATTAGCGGTACTAAATTATACGGGCGGCACTCCAAAATTTCGCTAAGAATGTTCCTCGCACACAACAGCGTGCGACGTTTGACTGCTTTTGACTTCGCAGCGTTACACACAAATAGCGTTACGACAAATGCACTGTATAGGTTAACATGTCTTCACCTGGTGATTGATAGCGATCTAGAGGTAGCTGTCTGCTGGTACACTATCGTGGGCGGAAGCGAAACCTAATCGACTTTTACATGGCTGAGGTTCCCAATCTGCAGGTCTTAGCGTTGATTGAAGAGGTGACGCCAAAACGCTTTAATGGCGGCTCCACGCGATTACGTTATGGGACACTTTTGAGGTCGACCGTTTGCCATCTGATTTAAATACTTTAATCCGCCTAACAAGCAAAGCTTCAGAAAACGGTAGAGCGACCAAACGATACGACAATTTCTCGCAGAACAACTTACAGCGACATAGCGGCACTGCAAAACCGCGTCAGTTTACTTCAACACTTTGGCTTGTTCTAAGCTATACAGGGCGCTAACTGTCGCATCTCCAGATGACGTACTTTCGGCAGAAAAATCGGCAGACTGTTGTCTAAAAACGTTAACCAGAAATCTCAAAAGGAACACAGTAGTGACCGCTAAGGTAAGCTTATATGTGGCAGTATAGAAGGATGTTAAGAATAAGCTGGTCACGAAAAGTAACAAATAAAGATATGCTTGCTAGCATGAGCATCCACGCGCCCGTAGTTTTTAAACACAATAAAGACAGGAAAAACGGAATACCACGTACACGCAATGACTCATGAGAAAAACGACCTTTTAAAACTCATGATACAATATAAACTGAAAGGTAAAAGAGGTGTAGGTCGGAAAAAAGTCTTGATTGAGAAACATCAACTAATGAACCAAACAAAATCGACTATTGTTATTTCACCAAGCACGACACAAAGATGAATACTCCATAATGGTCGCCAACTTCAATAGAGATTGCAAACAAGAACGAAGGTTGTTTGGATCATATTTACTTAATTTATAATAACAATTTAATCTTTTACATTATGTAGATGCTCCATCATATATGCAAACAAAGTTCCAGATGCTGGTGCTTCATATTGATTAATCAATAGTGCATTTTCTGCCATTAAGATTTTTTCCAAATCCCTACAAATGAAATGTACACTAAATGAGTGTTTTGCAGTAAATTGCAGATTATATGCAGAACATTATACGAAATGTGGAAATTAAATTCCTTCATTGTAAATTGCACAGTTAATATTTAATTTACCGCAGTGTAACTTGACTGAAAATCGTACGACACTCATTAATGGCCAATAGAAAAATTAGTTCACGAGCCGTAACCAAGACAATAAAAAAATTTCTTGGAAATTTTTTGTAGGTAGACCAACCCAACTGTGAGGGTTTGTGGCGTTACGATTTTCTTACCGAATCTGCATTCGAGTATTAATTCATATCCGGAAATTGTTTTCGTGCATTCCAACAACGTCCTAATTTGCCCTCGCGTCCCGCTCGGGCAAATTAATACGACGTTGTTGGACCGCACTCAAAAAAATTTCCGGAAAGAATTAATGCTCTTATGAGATTATATGTGATAATTCTTTCATAACAAATATACATTCGTTTTCCAAAAAACTGCTTTTCTAAATATCCTTTATCTAATAGACTTGTCTGTCCGTCCGTCCGGGACGCTGTAGATTGTTTCAGCAGCCAAACCGTAAGAGATAGAGAAAAAAGTTATGAAAGTTATATGTTTGGAATGGTCATGTCAGGTCAGGAACCGAATTTCAGTCACGTGACACTTCCGGTTTTTGAGAAATCACAAAAAAACCGATTTTCAAATAGAACGCGTATTAAATAAAAATGTTTCAGCAGCCAAACGGAGCTGCGACCGTCTGCGCCTTAAAACGTCGATCGGTTAGGCAACCACTTTGACACCTTCCAGGTCTGGGTACAGTTTTTATTTAATACGCGTTCTATTTGAAAAACGGTCTTTTTTGTTTTTTTAAATGAGACATTTGTCTCACTGGATTGCTTGTAAATTATAGTTTACTGTGCTAAACCTTTATTTGAAACAGTTAGCGATTGCAAGTGGTTATAACTATAAGCGTGCGATTCGAAGCATTCGTTTATTTTCTAATTAAGCAATCACAACCTAATATTAAGAAGTAGTTTTCTGTGCATAACTTGATTATTAAATTGCTTAAGTCTGCTCTTTCAACAATTTCAAGGACGTCTTTAACATGTATGAAAATAAAAAAGTTGCACCGATGCATCAGACGCTGCAAACACAAATCAAAATGTAAAATTAGGTTTGAATTCTTTTTTAACACGTCATTTTCTTGCAGCTAATATAATTACATCGTTGTAATATGAAAACGACAATCGGCTACTTTAATTTTTCAACTGTAGACCACAGATGTCTTCTCTGCATTAACTGAATTTACCGGATATTTTGTGAAATTCAAGTTGGTTTTGTAGTACAGTATATTTGATTTGCTGAAAATTGATATAAAAAGTACATCCTCGTCTGAAAACGGGCTTTCAGTTTCTCTAGAAATTCCACAACTGAGATAAACCAACGTAAGAGCCGTGATTCTGAAATTTAGTAAACTGCGGCACAAGAAATAATATAACTAATGTTGTTTGACAGTAGTAAAAGTTTAAGTCCTGTCTGCATATATTTGTAATCAAGACTTAAAACAATGTTTTTGCAGACATTTTCTTATTGAATCTAATAAAACCCCAACGAAAGAAAGAATGTTTGTTCTAAAAATCTAAAAGTAAGTTGTATTACCGCTGTAAAAGTGCTACCTGCGTTTCCGGTTTCATTTTGAAATAATTATGAACTTATTTTGGTGCATTTACTAATGTGTAGCATAACTGCTAATTAGAATTTAATTTTGGTTGTTTTTCTACAAAGGCAGCAAAAGCTGGATATCATAGATGTCAGTGTCTGTTATCAATAGTATTATTTTAAAATGTTCAGTTGTTTCGTTCATTTATAATCTCCAGAATTTAGACTTCAAATTGGATGTGCTTTTTTATGGAATCCTAAAGAAGAATAATAAACATAGGGAAAAAATGTTATTTTCAAAAATAAAAAGTTAGGTTAGAATTTGCCTCAGCAACAAAAGAATAAACTGAAAATATTAAAATCATTGAAAGGTGCATTGTAAACTATTAATTAACTTTATAAAAGTCCTTTGTCGCCGAATAGCGTAACAATGCTATCTTTATTGTTGATAAAATCATGCATAAACATCTACTTTATGGCACGAATGCCATACGCAATTATAGTTACATATAATAGACAGAACTTTTCAATTTTCACATTTTTTGGTCTTAAACTCATGTATTTTTTAATAAAATCAGTATAATACACTGCGCCATAATCATTCAAAATTGAAAATATCCTAGTCATGTGAGTCTTTGTGTCCTTGGTATAAACGACCAGTACGGAGTCTTCCTCCTTGACATCACCAACGCATAAATGATGAAATTCTGCACGTCGACAAGCCCCAATCAAACCATTAACACCAATAACATTTATTTCAGTTTGAAACTATAATCTTGTTTATCGGCCCTCGATAGCGGGTGTGAAATGACTTTTATGGCTCTAGGGCTGAGATGTTCATGTTTTCTTCCTTTCGCTTGACTTACAGACCTCAGGCCAGATGCTCTCAATCTGTAACCATGTCAACCTCAGGGAAAAAACATATTCATATCTCCCTTGATGCATCAATATCTATTACGCCCGCTAACGTCATTTAGCGGGAGAAAAAGATGTTTATTGCCCGAGAGCGAAAAGGACTAGCTTTACGCCTGAAAATGAGGTCTAACAACGCCGATTATTGATCGATCGTGCAAACATACTTTTACCTACGAAAACTGTTCGTATGACAAAAATTATATCCTGCTCATAATAGTAGCAACTTGAGTTAATTAAAATGACGCGAAAGAGTATATAAATATTCTAATCGACACTCACATTACTGGAGATTTTAGATACTGAATTTAAGTAACTTTCGAAGACCCCTTTTATCTTTGCCATTGGTTTTACCGATTAATTGGCAAATCGTCCAACGCGGTAATTATCAATTAATGCGTCAGTTAAGTTTTGCAATGATCTACTCGGTTTTAGATTGTTAACTTAGAAAAATAATAAAAGGTCGAGGTGCTATATTTCCATGACAACGTTTGGCTTGAGACTTGAAGGCTTTTCTAAATGCCCTCCGTTAGAGTATTTACAGTTGCTTAATAATATACAGGGTTACTACAAAAGAACTATCGAGATTTAAAAAAAGATATTTTAGAAAGTATTACAGATATAATTTTTAAATGACTGTCACAAAATGTTAAAGTTTAAACTAGTGATGGGACTATTCGAATGCAAATTACTACAGTATTCGATTCTTGCAAGATCTCGAATGCATTCGATTCTTTTGAGTGTATTCGAATGCTGAATTCGGCGTGATCTCGATTCTTATCAGAATGCTGAATTCGAATGCATCGGCGCTTGGCGGCGGTTGGTACTCTGTTTTGCACTCGAATCGTTTCAGATTCAGTTTTCACTAGCACAGCGCTGCGTATCATATGAGTTTAGACTAATATTACCACACAGACTGAAGATTGCACACTCAAACGATACAGCACCACCAAAATCACTAATGCAACAAAAAATCTACTAAAAATTTCAACAGATACATGGAAAGGAAAGAGAAACAAACGCTGGGGTTGTCTTAATAATTTATGTTAAAGAAATACATATAGGCCTGTAACAACAATAAAAAAACTATTTTATAAACGGTCCCTTTCTCATATTCATTTTCGGTACTATAAATTTAACATTTAAGTATTACAAAACAAATATACGTTATTAATAGGGTAAGCTGAACTGCCTACAATCAAAACAAATTTTTATTTTTGTTTTGTGCACGTGCAGGGTCCGGTATCCCTTGTTGTGCGTGCCGCCGAATCGAGGTCACACCTCACCACTTCCCAATACGAGAGCGAGCGCACAACTCGATTCTGTATTCGGAAGTGCGATTTTGCATTCGAATTGCTTGCATTCGAACGCAAGAGCGCACAACTCGATTCTGTATTCGGAAGTGCGATTTTGCATTCGAATTGCTTGCATTCGAACGATCATTCGATTCTCAAAAGTATTCGAATGCGATGAATTCGATTCTGAAAAGTATTCGATTCTGCCCATCACTATTTAAACCTCGCGCTTGAGAACATTACTTTACACGTCCAGGTGGCACCACAACCTCAGTATTCAAAATGACGACTATGCAGCAGAAAGAGTTCTATACAGGATGTTAATTAAGTACGTAGACAAACTTTAAGGGGTGATTCCTTGATCAATTCTAAGATAAAAAGTTCATACAAACATGGGGCCTAAACGGATTCGTTTTCAAAATAGTTATGTATGGTATATGTTATCGTGCGTTCCAAACAAAAAACTCATTTGCAGCCTACCATGATCAAATTGAAGTTTGCCGTAACTTCAGATATACCCATTGATGCAAATGAACCATCAAGTCAGAGAGAACTAAATTACATCTTGACCTTGAGCTATTTTCCTAAAAATATACTAAACGCCTAAAAACACTCGTTGTTGTTGTGTACAGGCCATCTTATTTTTTTAATCTTTATACAATTAAACTTGATGCAGTGTAAACTTTTACCTGTCACAGTGACATATGTGTTCATAAACAAATTGCAATCTGACATTCACCTACAGACTTAAGTTAAGAAATTACTAGATTTTCTATCTTTCTTTCCAAGGCCTACCCTAAATGACTTTTTTTTTTGGAATACACGATATATTACAAATAATCCACGAAAGAAAAGTTGAGGCCTTGAGGCTGCTAGGCCGAGAAGGGTCTTTTCGAGAGTGAATTATTTGTAATAACACACGCGTGTCATACAAAATGTTATCTAATAACGCAATATCACTCAAATATCCAAAATTGTTTTGACAGCCCTGACAGCATAGTGACAAATTATAAAGTACCCAAAGATCAAATAAATTTATAATTAGGGTCTCCTGTGAATCGTGTTATACATTGGGCAGTACTGAAGTGTATTGTCAGTCTATGTTAAATTCAAGGTTAGTAGGTTAGGTTTCTTTGTTATTTGACACAGACTGACGCACAACTTAACCTGCAAATCTCGAATTTGACATAGTTTGACAGTGATACCAACAGCAGTAGTGAGTAGGGTTTCCAATCCCGGGATCCGGTCCCAGGACAGTCCCGGGATTCTACCTCAAAAACCGAGTCCCGGGACCACAGACAGCCCAGGGGAAGTACCGGGACCATGTCAATATGCGTGCATATACTCGATATCAGAGAATTAGGACGGGTATTCACCGGCTTCCGGCGTATGACTCATGCCTCTTGCACATTCTGCATTATTTGCGTTTTGCGTAGACAGGAGAGGTATTGTTTTCGGTAGGTTAGAATTAAAACCTGTATGTTGTTTCAGCCACATTTGGATATATTCTTCTATTTATGTATTTGTCTGTTTCTTTTGTTGGATTTAGATATATTTTACGGGTAGTCGTGTGCGTACGTAGTAGCAGTAAGGTAACTAAATTATGCGCGAAGAAACTGAATAATTTATATTTTTTGGGTTTTAAATGTGTTCGTTATTTGTCTCTAGAGCGTTAAAATTAGAATGATTCCGATTCGTAACCTACCTTCATTCTACATTAAAAAAAATAACGATTTGAAGTCAGTATGGCAACAATTTTATATACTGAAGATAAACAATTGGCGAAATGTAAAGTTTGTTCCTATAAAATTATCATAATCAGAGGCAGCTTGACGAAACGATTACACAAGCACTTTAATACAGTTCAAACAAGAGTAAAAGATGAAGAGCGACATACATTTTTAGTACCAGAAGAAAGCAATGAAGTTATAGACGAGCCCCAACGCAGATTATTTATCAGCACAGAAACACTTTATTTAACTTAAAACACTTGTTTTTCTTTATAAATTGCATTCGGAAATTTCACCTGAACACTACCTATTTCCCTTTCGTGACCATTTTCGGGATCTTCGGGACTAGTCCCGGGACTTGAAATTTAGCTCGTAAGTCCCGAAAACACTTTTGGTCCCGGGACTTGGAAACCCTAGTAGTGAGTGATATGGTTTGTATCTCACTAGTAGGTTATGATTTTTATCTCACTGGTGGGTTATGGGCCACTTTAGAAGTCTAAAATCGATCTAGTAATCTATATACAGTGTGTCCACAGACTTATTCTTAACATGAGGATCTCCTTTATTACGAGAGATTTGGTTAAATGAGATGAAATACTCCTCAGGTAAAGTTGTACCAAACCCCATAAATAAACTTTGGATATTTAATGTAGTTCAGCAAAAAAATGAATGTTTGACTTTTCGATTTTTTAAGTAACTAGTCTATTTTAAGAGGAATTCGAATTTAATTTCCACATTTTTAAGCCACTTTTTTAATAGGAATCTAGTGGTGTTTTCAGATTTTTGAAAACTGTTTTTGTAGTTGAGTTACAGCGGCCAACTTCAGTTTTTCTTATAGGGTTCATAGTTGGCTATGGCACCATCAAAATGAGATTTTTATTAGCTTTTCAAAAATGTATAACTTGTTATACATAATACGAAAACTAACGGCAACAAATGAAAAACTTCTTTTTAAGTTTGCCAGTTGAGAAGGCCTTGAAAACAAAAAACAATCTAAGCAACTGTCAGTGCAATTGTTTGTGTTATAGTTGACATTAAGTTTATTTCGTTTGTAATTTACCTGTTCAATAGAAAAATAGTGCAATAAAATGTAAATACGAAAACTAATGGCAACAAATTAAAAACTTTATAAAATTCCAAATTATTGGAGACTTTCAAAACAAAGAAATAAATAAAACGTATAACAATTATTTCTTAAAAACATAGAATACTGAAAAATATTTAGATTTTACGTTAAACAAAATTATAATAGAAAATTACAAAAGCTATTCAAACACTTGGCCATTATTTTCCAAACATAAATAGGATCTACGAATAGTAGAATTAATGGATTTATGTAAAATACGTCTTGAAATAGCTCGAAATTATTGAATCACGCTTTCACGAAGTTCATTTACATTATTGTAGGTGCGAACATAGACTTTGTCTTTAATGTAACTCCATAGAAAGAAGTCGAGCAGCGCCAGACCAGGTTATCTTGGTGGCCATGCAACCGATCCACGAGTTCTGATCCACATATTATCAAAACGCTCGGTGAGGAAATTGGTTACAACTCTTGAATTATGTGTTGGGGCACCATCCCGAAGAAACCAACAATTATGAGCCTCCGCTAACGGTAATTCATGCACCAAGTCTTCAATGCTGTTTTGTAGTAAATTCAGACAAACGTCAGACGTTAGCGTTTCATTAAAAATTATAGGACCAATCAATCGTGACCCTAGTATACCACACCAGACATTAAATCCAAAACGCACTTGATGTTGAGCAGGTCGGAGCACATGAGGGTTTTCTGTAGACTAAAATCGTAAATTTTCCCTATTGAATAAACGGTTGTTTGTGAATCTAGTTTCGTCGGACCATAATATTTGAGACGAAAAATGATCATTATCATCGGATTACCTAGTGTACCATTCGCAAAATTCTCATAGTCTTTGTATTTATACGGATGCTGTTTATGGGATGCCAAAATCGTATGTGCAGTAGATTTGGGTATGCCGGTGTTAGGTTGAATCTCCCGAATTGATGTATTTGGATGTTCAACAACTGTTTTTAAAACGGTAGTTTTGAGTTCTTCACTTATGCACTGCTGGTTTCTATATGGCTTAGTAAATGATCCATACTTTATTAAATTTGCTCTTAAATTTCTGTAAGTAGACGAATGAGGTTGTCTTAGTTTTGCATACTGGTTTAAGTACATTTCAGCAGCTCTCATTGCATTTTTATGGCAAAGAATGTAATAAGGCAGCATAGCAAATTTATTACCATTACTAAACGGCTCCATGACAGGATAATACATTATTTTAAATAAGTAACTAATTAATTTAAGAAGTAAACGACGATTTAGATTTTTATTGCACTGTTTTCTTATTGAACCAGTGAATTACACACAAAATAAACTTAATGTCAACTATAAACAAACAACTGTAATGACAGTTGCTTAGATTGATTTTTGTTTTCAAAGACTTTTCAACTGGAAAACTTAAAAAGAAGTTTTTCAGTTTTTGCTGTTAATTTTGTATTATGTATAACAAGTTATACATTTTTGCACAGCTAAAAAAATTCATTTTAATGGTGTCATAGCCAACTATGAGCCCCATAAGAAAAACTGAAGTTGAAAGCTGCAACTCGGGTACGAAAACAGTTTTCTAAAATCTAAATACACCACTAGATTCCTATTAGAAAAGTACCTTAAGAATGTGCAAATGAAATTTGAGTTCAACTTAAAATGGACGAGTTATTTTAAAAAATCGAAAAGTCAAACATTTACTTTTTTTGCTGAACTACGTTAAAAATCCAAAGTTTATTTATGGGGTTTGGTACAACATTACCTAAGGAGTATTTCATTCCATTTAACCAAATCTCTATCTCTCGTAATAAGGGAGATCCCCATGTTGAGAATTAGTCTGTGGACACACTGTATATATAAAAATGAATGTTAGTTTTGTTTGTCTCGTATACGTATATGCGTTTCTATATCATTCATCCGATTGCGATAAAACTTTGGTGAGTTGTTGTGCTCACGCCTGCGAAGGTTTCTGAATTAGTATAACCATTGTCTTCGGCGTATGAGAACTGAAAGAATTGAATTGAATCAAATACAAACAGCGACATTTTAGTTCGTGTGTGACATAAAAAATGGTGCTGATTGTGAAATTCCAATTGCCGTTCGACATTAGATAATAGATATCACACGCATTTTCTTTGCTTTTTCCAAATGAATTTGTAATAGTCGTCACAAGGCATTACATTGGCTGTCAAATCAATTATGCCACCCAAACGACAAGCGATTGGTCGATCTACACCTCAACCCGAAAGAAAAGGGCATCACGAGCTTCAGAAACAGACTAACAACGTAAAGCTAGACTGGAAACCGTTCGAGTAGGCACTGCTCGATCCAGACGAACACTGCAAGCTGATTTAAATTTTGGTGCATTCCATTACGATGCTAATTATAATACAGTCTTCATCCAAGCGTGGTTATTGAAATCTAATATAATCTAATTATATGTAAAAATGAATGTTTCTTTGTTTTTTCCGTATGAATTCCTATACCATTCATCTGATTGCGATGAAACTTTCACAATAGATGGCGCTGGGGTTGAGATATTTCTATAAATTGTATTTATGGTCCCATTTGGCTCGTATTCAGAATATATGTTAGTTACGTGGAAAGAAATATTTTTACAGAAAATGGGCCCGATAATTAGCGCTGGAGTCGAGGTATTTACGAAAATGTGTATTTATGGTCTGATTTGGTTTATATTCAGAATATGTGTGTACAAAAACCAACTAGTTTTGGGAAAAACAACGTTTGCCGGATCAGGTAGTACCCTTATAACTAGGAGGTGTTGGATAATAGTTATTCAATTCTTACGGTTAAAGCTGTAGTTTAACTATTTATTACAGAAGCATAAAATAGGATTTAATCTATTTATGTCACTCACTACTGCATTGTTGGTAACACTGTCAAGCTATGTCAAATTTGAGATTTTTAGGTTATGTTTTGCGTCACACTGTGTGAAATAACAAACAAAATCTAACCTACTAACCTCGAATTTGAAACAGGCTAACAATACAGTTCAGTTCAGCCAAACGTATAACACGAATCAGAGGCGACTTTTTCCAAATTGTCAATAGTAATATAACAAGGGCGAGATATACTTACCGCTAATTTTGCACACGCCAAAGGTCGAGTGTTGGTTGCAATGAAAACTGTCCCGAGGGCAGTTTTCTAAGGGCAACCAGCACGATGACTCTTGCCTCGGGCAAAATTATATGTAAGTGCGTTGACCGCGATTATATTTTGAAAATTATTACACAAAACCCGTATACGAATTATGAGTTAAAATTGATCTAATAACGCCAAAAATCTCAAATTACTTATTTCTTGCATTTCTATTTCTAATTATGACACCATCTACGGGGTCGATAATCAGCAATAGGGCGCTTATGGCTTGATAAGCAGCACAAAAACGCTTATCAGGTAATCAGTTCGGGATTGGTCGATTTTCAAAAAATGCATGGTTCTCATTGGATGATATCAGTCATGTGTTATGTGTAATAATCACCATGATTTTTCATGGCTGTCAATACAACATTAATGTTTTTTAGATATTTATAGATTCATGAAATTATAAAAATTGAATAAAAGTTGATATTCTGCACATTATATTCATAGAAAACAGAAATAGTAAGATAAAGATAAAGTATTGAAAAAATAAGAAACTCTATAAATGGAATAAAGTGTAAGGTGTGTAGAAATCAAAGTGAGAAATATTGATACAGAAACTACAAAAAAAACTAACAAAATTCACCCAAGCTGGTTTTAATAGAAAGACGAATTTGGCAACAATAACGGAACTGAATTTAGGTTCAATAAGAAATGGAATCATTAAAAGCATATTAAAAGAATTGAGATTAAGGACATGGATTATTAGAAGCGTATTGGGAAAGGAAATTGAGTTATAAAATGATTTAAAAACGGTAAAATCCGATTACTGGCGATCACAAAAACATAAAATAAAGGGAAAAAAGCACAATAATCGAAAGTGGTCACTTGATGATCTACAGTGGAACACAAGAAACTGAAACTAGCAAGAACAGGGGTAGCATGTAATGTCTAAAACGAAAGTATAGACAAAATAGTGCAGTGGGATTTCGTAAATGAAGGGCTAATGAAGATGGAGTTAAAACATGAACTTTAAATACAACAATTATTGTAGAGCATACACCGACGCAGGATGACAAAAGTGAAAATTAGAATATATTATGGGAAGAACTGCAAGATAAAGTAGATACGAAAGTTCGATAGCTAATTATAATAGATCATCTAAATGGAAGACTGGGGTGTAGGACAGATGAACCAGAAGGAGAATTGTGAAACAGAAAATGAATAATAGATTTTTGCAGTTTTAATGAACAGGTGGTAGCAAACACGTTTTTTTGGACATGATAAGCATCAAGCAAATATTTAGTAGCGTACGCTAAATATTTTTGAGAAGATCAAAATTTGGTAAAGATTGTCGTCTCTAACATCAACAGTCCTATGACATTTCAATTTCTGGACTGATTTTAATAAATACGTATGTATGCCTTATTGCTTTATATCAAAAATATTTGTAGAGATTTTTTTTTCAAAATAACTATTAAAATAGCTCCAAGTTACCTGTCTGTAATAGTTAATAGTATATAAGTAATTAAATAGTTATTCTTTTCTCACTCTACTGTAATTTATATTTATTTTTGTGAGAATCTTACGGATTATTACACACAACTGTCACATGGCTGATATCAGCCATTGAAAACCATGCATGTTTTGAAAATCGACCAATTTCGAACTGATTACCTGATAAGCGCCCGTGGGCTGCTTACTAAGCCATAAGCTCCCTAGGGATGATTATCAATGGTGTCATAATAAGAAATAGAAATGCAAGAAACAAGTAATTTGAATTTTTTGGCATTATTGTATCTATTTTAAATCATACTTCGTATACGGGTTTTGTGTAATCATTTTCAAAATATAAACGCGGGCAACACACTTACATATAATTTTGCCCGTGCCAAGAGTCATCGTGCTGGTTGCAATTAGAAAACTGCCCTCGGGACAGTTTTCATTGCAACCAGCACTCGACCCTTGGCGTGTTCAAAATTATAGTGTCTCGCTTTTGTTATATTACTATTATCGATAATAAAACCCCACTAGCACGCCAATAATTATTATCTTAGTAGTTTAAAAAATCGGTATAACTACATGTGGTACAGCGCATCAAGTATGGCATGGTTGCTCTAATACTATACAATGATAGTCACGCTTCACCTGGTCAACTGCACACATGCAAACATTTGAGCAAATTCTGCATTTATCTCTAGGGATATTCAAATTTTATAAAAATGTTGTGAGTTTACATATATTCTACACTTTTTAATTCAGAGTTTGGTTTGGACAACCATTGCAGTTTTATGAATTTATTGTCTTATCATTAAATCCGTCCGAACCCTATAAATAACACGTTTTAATCAATTGATTGGGGTGGTATGGTCAGCTCGTATGCAATGTATATTCGGAATTTGCGTTGTACCCTTTCAATCTTGTCCACTTAAAACTATGGAAAATATAAAATATTTACCGTATTCACATTTTTAAAATCTTTTACACTTCTTAATAATAATCCAAACATTTTCAGCGCTTTATTACATTGTGTGTAAATGTGCTACACAAATGTCAATTTTCGGTTGAATATGATTCATAAATCTTTTATTATTTTGACATTTTCAATGTTAGAGCCGTTAAGATAGTAATAGTTTCGATTAATTAAACTGGACCAGTTAAACTAATATCTTTAACATTTAGAAACATTTAAATCCATGTTATTAGTTGAATACCAATCTGCAAAGCTATGAGAACTTCTTGCAATTTTTTAAACGACCATTTGAAATTATCAATCATGATTTTTAAATTTTCTGCTTACAGTAACAAGTCGCTATAATGAAGCCACTTAATGGCATCGTTAATGACGATATTAAAAAGTAAATAAGCCATATGTCCTCCTAAGTATGTATTACATCATTATATCTGAAATTTTTATAATTATAAATTAGGTCTACGTATTGTAAAAGCGATTGTTGTTGATAGGACAGTTTTCAATTATTTCGAGTGGTGGAGTATATTGATTTATTATACAGTATACATGCTGCTGTCACCTCCGTTTGTTATACATTCCGTAGCGCTACAGCCCTTGAAGAGCCTTGGTCTGCTTTAGGAGATTTCGCCATTCTGATCTATCAGCTGCCTTTCTTCTCCATCATCTTATTTTAAGCGTCTTAATGTCGTCTTCAACGTCATCTAACCATCTCTTCTTAGGCCTACCAGTTTTCCTTCTTCCTTTCGACTTTCCTTTTCCTCTGTAAAGTTTTTTCGTTATACGGTTATACCAAGTCATGTTGCTGATACATCTCATATGAGCCTTTATTAGTTTTAGTTCGCCACTTTTTTGCCTACTTACTTAATCTTTACCTCTTTTACCCTTAGGGTGTCGAGGTTTGGAGCCTCTTTAGCCCTCCCTTTGGTGGAAGTTTTTCCAATTTTTTCTTGTTCTTAGCCAAATCCTTCGCCGAGTTTCAGCTGACTCCTCTACTCGCTAATATCGTAGCAACGCTATCGTTCCACATTTTCTTAGGCCTTCCCTTCGATCTTTTCCCGTGAATTCCCATCTTCCAAACTCTCTTAAACACTCTGCTGTCAACTATTCGCACTAAATGTCCGAACCACCGTAGCTGATTGTCATCAATAGTTTTAACAACCGCGTTCACTTTACATTGGCCTTACTTCATTATTATTGATTTGATCTCTCCGTATCACGCTTTCTATCCTCCTTCAAATCTTGATTTCACAATCCTAAATTCTTGATTTGTACGGTTTGGTTAGGACCGTAGGTGAAGATTGAAACAATTATACATTTGAACACTTAAACTTTTATTTCTTTTGATATTTTTTTTAAAGAAAGATTTTTCTAGAGCATAATAGGCTTTAGACTTTTAGACACATTGCTAATTCTGGAATTTAGTTCTGTCTTTATGATTCCTAATTCCTCTAGTTTAGCACCTTGATACTCAAAATATTCTACTTGTAATGTGTAATGCTCAAGAATTTTTGGCTATTACCATCACTTCAGTTGTATGCACATTTGTTTGAAGGTTGTTGTTCTATAGTGTATTATTCCACGCATTCAATATCCTTGTTGTCCTTCAATCTCTGCCATCAGCACCATATTGTCCAGATACATTAACTTGCTAATTATCACTGGCTTCAATTTCCGTACATTAACCGCAGCTCCTAGAGCATATTTTGTCACCCCATGTGCTAAAGTATTCATTAGAAGTACAAACAAGAGAGAGCTCAAAATTGAACCTTGTCTCACTCCCGTAACTGTAGGAAAATCCTTGGATTTCATATTTCACGTTCTCAGTTTCTGCAGCTGGAATATAAAGACTGGACTGCTTCTGTCAAGTACCTAGCTCTGTAGTTTAGTGGTTAGCACAGACGTGCAGTAGACACTTAGCATTCGGGAGGTCATGGGTTCGATTCCCGCGACCGTCTGCTCTGATTCAGGTTTTTAGGTGGTTTTCCTGAGTCAGCAGAGTACTTTCTCTAAGGCAAATGCTGGGGCAGTATTTCTCTATCTTTCCTGGCCTTTCTTCTATTCTTCACTCCTCCTTTCTGTCGCCCATCCTATAACTCCTGTGCTGAAGAGGGACCCAAGGTCCCTATAGCAGCCAACCTTGAACCTTCACCTTTTCTATCAAGTATTCGCTAGCGCCTTTGTTACGTAGAGCTTCCCATATTTTATATAGCTCTTTGTTGCGTTTTATGGTTTTGGCCGTCAAATGACGTAAGCAGAAGATTAAATCTTGAGTACCTCTTCCTGCTCTGGATCCGTGTCGGCTATCTTCTAGTTTGCCCTTAAGCTCTTGGTGAAGTTTTCTTTATAGTACTTGTTCGTAAACTCCGTAAACTTTTTGAAGAATTTTTCTTTCCCAGATGTTAAGGGTATTCTTGTCGCTTGTCGTATATTTTTTTCTGTTTTCAACATCAACAATTTTTATCTTTATAACTTCAATGTATCTTAAAAATTCAACAATTCTTTCGAAATTTTACTGTTCTTTATTTTTCAATTTTCTACACATAAACTTATGGATTTATTGCAAATTTTATAGATTTATGGAGATGCTAGACCACTGTATAATACACAATTTGTGTTAATTTTAGAACGCAATGATTATGCATGTATGGAATTACAGGGATTTTATGAATATTTTATTAGCTAAGACCCCTTATATCACATGTCAGTTAATAAATCTACAACTTAGTAATTTCTTAAATAATCATGCGCTGCTTCCACAAACACAGTCAGGATTTCGTAAGGGTTTCAGTTGTAGTACCGCATTATCACATATAACTGATGACGTACTAACTGCTATAGATAATAATAAATTAACAGTTCTTGTGTTGTTGGACTTCTCTAAGGCGTTTGATACGTTAAACCAGTGGTTCCCAAACTTATTTGGCCTACCGCCCCCTTTTCAGAAAAAAAATTATTCAACGCCCCCCGGAAATCTACCTATATTCTTTAAGCGAACAAACAGAAAGATATTGTAGTACTGATAATTATCTATAAGAGTATTTCTAGGTAGGAAATTATTTTGAAAGAATAAATTAATTAGCAATTAAAAATTACAGGGGGGGAAGTACAACAAAGACATTTGA
Source organism: Agriotes lineatus (assembly GCA_940337035.1). Lineage (NCBI taxonomy): Eukaryota > Metazoa > Arthropoda > Insecta > Coleoptera > Elateridae > Agriotes > Agriotes lineatus. Next base: position 241,207 of record CALNHX010000753.1, on the reverse strand, counting down.
GAATTGTTTAATGAATGATACATTAGATACAATTACTGTTAAATTGTGAATAGTTTATTAAAAAGGTGCGATCATATAAGTTGATTTAGTTGGCATAGTTGTTTGGTAACATCAGAACTTAGATTTTAATTTGCATTAGCTGACAATCGGAATAACTAAAGTGAAAGCCAAACTCGAATGATTATCTGAAAAAGTCAATTATGAAATGTTATAATAAAATATATCATATAGAAATTTGGTATAAATTACTATTGCTAGCGAAAATGATATTTTTAAAATAACCGATTTTTTTGAATTTCTAACCTGTGTTTTGAGTAAAAGCAAATTTGAATACCTAATAAAAACCTTTTATTATAATGGTACTTACTTTCTGGATGGTGTATTAAAGGGTGTGATAAAGTAAAATTAAAGAAACGGAGAAAATAGCTATTTATGCAACAAGTGCTAAAAGTTGATGTTTATGCACGAGACATGAACATTATGAAACGAAGCCGAAGGCTGAGTTTCATAACATGTCGAGTGCAATAACACTTTTAGCACGAATTTTGCATACAATATTTTTTCTACGACCTTAAATTTTCTGTTATTAATCCATAAATGTTGATTTAACAAAGGTTTGCATTTATGACAGTTATAATTTATGTCATAATAAAGAGATGGCCTTGACGCACAAGTGAATGTTTCTGCAGCCAGTAGCTGTCAAAGTCAGTTATCAAAGGTAATTATAATACTACACATCTGACTTTATTCATTACATAACGCTTTAATTATTTAAAAAACACTCTACCTCTAACGCAAGAAGTAACTAGAATAACTTTACAACCTCAATTCCAGTTTGAAATTGTAGTTTTATAACCTCACTTCACTTTATAACACATGTGCTAAAAGTAAACAGCTGATCTCATTTTAAACACTTTAAATTATAAGAGGTCACTTTTAGTGAAAAAAGCTAGCGCTAAAACGCCTACTTTTAGTGGTGGTCGTAGAAAAACGAATTTTAATAATGGTAAATAATCTTTATGGAATAAATAAATCTGTAACTTGTATTTTGTGTGTTTATTTGGAAAATAATGTTACACTATATTACACAACAGATGAAATATGTACGAGCGGTTTTTCTAAATCTTCGTATCTTCTCTTCCTTTTCTAAGCTTTCACCGCCCCCCAAATGCACCCGAAGCTGCTATCGCCCCCTTGAATCGTGACACCGCCCCCCAAGGGGCGGTATCGCCCACTTTGAGAATCACTGCGTTAAACCATAAAATGTTGTTAGGCATTTTACGTTTTCTTGGACTTGGAGAGGGTGCGATTACTTTTTTCAGTAATTATTTGTCGGGAAGATCTCAGTTAGTCAAATTAGATAACCAAATTTCTGATGTACGTAGTGTGACCACTGGTATACCTCAGGGATCGATACTTGGTCCGCTACTTTATATACTGTATACGTCAAATCTCTACTATAATATATATTCATGTAAATATCATTTTTACGCGGACGATATACAGATCTTCTACTCTTTCGAATCAAAGGAAATTGCGAATGCCAATAATCTAGTCAATGCTGATTTACAAAGTTTAATCGACACCGCTGAAAAGCATTGCCTTACAATAAACTCTTCCAAATCTCAGGTTATGCTATTTGGAAGACGTAAAGCTCGCGCAGCTGCTATAGACCAATTAAATATAGTAATCAAAAATACTAAGCTCCCTCTTGTTTCTGTAGCACGTAATCTAGGACTACATTTAGATTCCGAATTAAGATTCAGAAAGCATGTAGGGCTGTGTATTCAGAAAGCGTTTTCAAATTTGAAATATATATATATATATACAAACAGGCACACGCTTAATAGAAAAACGAAAATTATTTTGCTGGAGTCTCTAGTCCTTTCTCATTTTAATTTTTGCGACACCGTTTACAGGCCTTGCTTGGATGGCACTGACTCTGCTAGAATACAACGTATTCAAAACTGCTGTCTGATACTTATTTTTGGTTTGAAAAGAAGGGATCATATTTAGCATAAACTTCGAGAAATAAATTGGTTAAACATGTCAGATAGATGGAAATTACATTTATATACATTATTTTATAAAGTTATTAATTTCAAAACCCCACCGTACCTTTATCAAAAAATCAGTTTTCGTAGTGATATCCATAATATCAATGTAAGGAGTAAGGGTCTGCTCACACCGCCGTATCACAGAACAGCTAGTTATACACGATCATTCTCATATAACGTAGCTAAATTCTATAACTCCTTACCGCTACATTTCAAATGCCTCTCTCCTTATAAATTTAAGGAAACGATTAATAATTTACTTAAAAATAAAAATTAGTTCTCGTACAATTTCTTAAGTAAATATTTAATAGTTTGATGGCCATGCATCTGGGTGACTGTAGCATGCAAATAAATCTGTATAGTAGTTTAGTTTTAGAATTAGTTTTATTTTTATTATACGGTTTAGTGTAAGAGCAGCAAGACTTTGATCTTGCTGAACTCCGCCGTTTGTTGCTTCAACAACAATAAAGACAATTATTATTATTATTATTATTGTTATTAAATTCGGACTATCTGAAAGGGATGTACTAGTCGTTAATGCCTCAAATTAATAAAAATTGTAACTCAACAATTTTCAGTTTTATATGCCCCCAAGCTAAATGACTCTGTATGTTAATTAACAAAAATGGAATCCAATCTGGTCTGCGGAACTCTTTTAAAATTAAACTACATAAAAAGATTCACTAAAATAAGAGCTGGTATTTAAAAATGTTGCTTTTCCCTTGAGAGCAATTATTGCTGCTGTTTATAAAATTGTCGTTACAGTAATATCTTCCTCATTCAGAGCTATACGAGAAATGTGATCCTTATGTTCATTAAACTAAAAATAAATGTAAAATAAACCATTGTTTGGTATATAAATGTCGCAGCCACATGTGGTAACTTAATACTTCATGAAAGGTCTAGACCAGTGTTCCTCAATCTTTTTGTATGGGCGACGTAACTTGGCCACCCTTATGCCTCAGCGAAGTTTAAGAATTGAAATTTCTCTACTTTCTCCAGTTTCGCACTGAATTTTATTTTTTACACCTAAAAATGTTACTTGTATTTCGTTTCTTCCTTATAAATGTTTACTATTTTCCTAGTTTTTGTATCATGTATTTTATGTATTTAAATGAAGTGTTCGTCGACCGAACACATTTGCAACCCAAGTTACAATTATCAGTTGTAACTAGATCAATAATATGACTTGCCGGAAATCAGAGAGTCTTAATATTTTTGATGTCTTTCTGAATGTTCTAATCAATGTTTCATGTTTTTAATGTAACATCTGACAATTTTAAAATGTCAAGATATGCAAAAACAGTTGCCGAATTTGATAAACAAATACATTATGTACTTATACATCCTATGATCTACATTTTAATAAACTCATATTAATAATCAACTTACTGCTGATATTTGTAACTTGCTACGAATCGGTATTTACGACAAGCCAAACAAAGCTGAACGACAAGCTCGTAAGCTAACTCAAAATTGGGAATGTATTACATAGGGTCGCTGCCCCAGCCCGTTACAATAGAGTGCCGACTAACTTCAGTGGAGCGAGGGGAATCCAACACGACATCACACAGGGCAACCGCCTAATAAACAAAAAGCAAATTTGAAATAATCAGGCGCCGTGCCACTACGATTCCTACATCGGAAAAATACACGTGTGAACCTACCGAGGAAAAGTGGAACCATAATCGATCTACCTTTCAACTATAACCTTGGCAGTGTTCTGGTTAGCGAGCCACGTGCAACATCATTAGACTTACCTTTCAAAGTACTCCTTTTGCAACTGAAAAATACACACACAAATTGCATCCACATCAGAAGAAAACCACAGTTAAATAAACATGAAATGTATTAGCAAACATATTTAAAAATGCAAAAGTTTAGTACATAAAAATATGAATTGGATTAGTAAAGGTTAACTGTTGAAATTGCGTAACGTCTTAATTTAGTAATTATGGGGTAAACGTGACATCAAATACAGGAATGACTCGTGATCGGTATTAACATTGAAATATTCAAAACACTGACTCAATTAACAGCAATAAAAGACGTTAGTCAACTAAACAAGGTACAAATGCTACACATACTTCATCTGCGACTACATAAAGTTGAACAAGATCATGTAATCTAACGGTACTGAACTAATCTGACAGGTAAACAACTATAAAAGGTTTGGCAAACACGACGATAGATACAATAAATGTAACAATGACTGCAACGTCAACCAAACTGTCTGGCACTTTGGCGAAACACTCGGTACATATAACATTTTTCACTGTAAAACTACTACAATATTACGGTATCTTTAAGAAACTTCGCTTAGCTGCAATCAACGTCCTATGTTGCGGCAGTCGGCTGCAGTCCCAGACACTACAAAAGACACCTAAGGAAACTGCACCAAATCAATAGGAAGCTGCTGGCCGACGGGATAATCCGTTGATGAGGACGAAATCGAAGTCCGACCGAAAAGTGGCAAAACGGTATGAAACGACTAGAGGGAACTTTGCGATACATGAATAAGCCGACACTAAGATCTCACGGGGAATCCGCCAAATGACGTGTTGAGGGGCCTGCCACCCCAAGATAAACGAAATCTCAAAGACCTACATCAGTAAACAACAACAACGCCCAGTTAGCCCGGCGAGAAGTTACCACGTACCGTTTAAGAAGTCCATAAAGGCGGAACACAAAACTTGTTTCACATCAACAGAGGTTCCAATTACGGGATCAAAACATGCGGCACACACACACACCAAAGAGAACAAACCATAATCGCACAATAAACAAACGGAAAGTCTCGCCTACACAACCCCGACGGGTGTGCGGCGGGAGAACAACTTCAAAATCACTTGTTGCTTCTAGCCACGCCGGATCACAAGTGGCGAAAAAGCGAGCTAAAACATCTCGCATCGAAAACGAGCGGGGACAAAACTTCGTACTCGCTCTGTCTAACGCACGGCAACGGTCTTTTATTCTGGCTCTAATACGTACAAGAATTCACGTTGCCAGACGGGTCGATAAGAAACACGTGCGCGTCAATAGGCCCGAAACAGCAATAACACAGAATGGGTGCGCTTAGAACTATTAACTGCAAGCGAATAATTCGAAATACCCATATGCAGGCGGATTCGTAATTTCGCAATAGAGAAAATAATGCTAAATTAGCCTTACGTTCATACAAACTGCCACACTGAGCAATGTTCTAACTTGGACTCTTCGTGAATTGTCAGCCAGTTGTTCGACAGATGGTGTATCAATCCATTTTTACAACTTGTGTCTAATCCATTTTGAACACTTCTTGAAGGTTGTATGTATTTCGACTAATGATTGCTGTGCTATTTGCTATCCTATTTACTTTGCAAGATATTGTGCATTGATGAAAACCAAAGTTATTTTAATTGTATTAACAATATGAACAAAGAACAGAAATAATACCATGTAAAAACAACAACAGACGCTATCGTTGCCACAAAAGAATAGCTATTTATGTATAAAATTTCTAAATGTGTTTTTCACACTATATTTGAAACCCTACGAGCGCTAGCGAGTCGGTCAAGATGTTGTGTGTGAAAAACACTTTCATTTAGCAATTTGATACATAAATAGCTATGATTTTGTGGCAACGATAGCGTCTGTTGTTGTTTTTACATGGTATGTTCTGTTTTTTGTTTGCAACGTGTTGCATATTGTATTTTCTGTAATTTTGAGTCATATTAACTTTATAGTAAATAAATTTAGCTAAATCTACAAAGTTATAATTTTTATATTAGCACTAGTGTCAGTATAAAATATCACATTGCAACTAGTGTAAAGAACTATACTCGTATGCATCATTTTGACATGAACACCACAACAAAATGTCATTATATTAGGTCAAAATTACAGAAAATTACTTTTATTACTGTATTTTACGAGATAGAATTTTAATAACATAAATTATTATTATTATTTTTATTATTAGATAGTAATATACGATTTCCATTTCAAAATATATAATATTCTATTGTACTTTTTGAGACCTGCAAACGCTTGAATGTTTCAACCTGCACGAGAAACGAAAAATCGCCTTCTACAATATTTCTCAACAGATATTGCAATTATTCAATGTGGCTAGACACTTCGCGATGTGTCTAGACACCTCGTGAAGTGCTAAATTATCACATGTGCCTGCGGCAATGGATACTTATCAGGCGAAGATTTCAGAATTGTCAAATAAGAATACTAGACTGAACTGGCAACATAATAATGCCAAGATCTTTTCTACGTGTTGCACTGATGAAAGCAATAACCAGAACGTCCGCAAACATTATAAACTTAAGGGACTAGCACGGGGGTAGGAGCAACGATCACAATGGGGCAAGACAATTGCATAAGGAATGAATGGACTGAATGATTTGTAACAATTTTTAAATATAATTTTAATTTTTAACTGATCAAAGCGCTTGTACCTAGTAAGTTTGACCCATGTGCAAGAGTTTCATATTAATTATTTTTGTATTTTACTGACGGATGGCTTGAAATGGCATTTCTAGTATTTAAGATTTACACTTAACTTCACAAAGAATTATTTTAAAAATATTAAACGGTAACATAGAACTTTGAGATAATTATGGAACTAGCATTTTGCAGACAACACTGAAAAGCAATGGAATCCTGGAAGTGTTTCCTCAGAAGCAGATGTTCACGAAACTAGGACGAGTGTTGTGTAGCGATGGCTCTGTGACTCAATCCTTGTGCCTGAGCCTGATGTTCTCTGCAGTAGGCGCTGATTACGAGCAATTTAACCACGTAAGTGCAGTTGTATTCGATAGATTACTGTCTTTGGGTTATTGACTTGGCTGCTGTAAAAGGAGAACGTACGAGGCTGTATTTCAAAATAATACTCGAACAAAAACTACACTTTTACTTTAAGACGAGAATGAGAAGAATTTATTCTGTGTAATGGCCCATTTTTTATTAGCTTCTGTCTGACCTCAAAGAGAAATTATATATCAAAGCTCTTTTAATTTTCTTTTATTTCGTAACGTTTTAAAATACACTTATTTCAATCAGGGATGCTTGCTTGCAGACGATGTTTCCTGATGCTTTGGCCTACTACCCTGCAGGAACCTCCGTAGACGTAGTGCATCATATACATCAAATTTTTACAGGTAACATTCAATTGTTTTACAGATTGCACTGGAAAAGATACTTGTAGTTATGGGTACTCTATCATAATATAATTTAATCTTATCAAGTGCTCTATATTATTTAAAACAATTGATTCGAGAAGAATGCTCCATATTTATGGAAATTATACGTATACATAGCAAGCTCTCAAGATGAGTGTTCTGAACTTAAATAACACAAACAGCAGCAGTACATACATCGTTTGAAAATTTGAACAGATTAGAGATAGCTACACAAATGAAGCAATAACATAATAGTTTCTATCACAACTGCTACTTACAATTTTAATTGCGTTGCCAAATAGGATTGCTTGGTAGAAAACAAAATTATACTATTTTCTCACTGATCATTGCTGCTAATACTAAGGTATTTCTACAGCACTAATTTTTGTAGTTAAATAATTGATACCCCAGCTGCAAATTTACAATTTGTAACTACTTCGTAGTATTGCAATTGCAAACTGCAAACGAACCAATTCAATTACACAATCTAAGTGCGTTTACATTTAATTACGATGTATAAAAATCTAATGAATTAGTAAAACCGAAAGCTTATGCTTTTTACTGTTTTGATTTTGTAACTAAATATTAAAGATTGCGTTGAAGATGTGGACTTTTGAACAAATAGAAATATAAAAACGATCATAGGTATATTGATGACATAACCACAACTTAGAGATATTAATATCAAAATTAAAGTAAAAAGCAATGCATCGTGACTACATGGGCACATTTGAGGGTCGGCTAGCTAAACAGTCAAGACAGCGTTCGGTGCTTACAAAAGGTTAAATGTATTCATCAATACAAAAGGGACGCCAATGAATCTTTATAAAACAAATGTGCTCAGATAGAAACGAGAAATCATAAATTCAAAACGTAACCAAAATCACCATATCTGAAATGCACGTCTTTGCTTGCAATAACGAAAATATACATAATCATTGTAAAATGTTTAGTATTCAATGGATACAAACGCTTAGTATGGCTGGTGCACCCAAGAAACATAATATCTAGAATATAACAGTCACATCAATAAATTAATAATTACAATGATAATTACGTTAAATCGACAAACTATATAAAGATTATTAACATTACTAGAGTAAGCTAAACTTCGATGAGCCTTGAAGATGCAATATTCCAGAACAAGGTCAAATTATCACACAATACCCAAACATTAATTAAAAGTGCCCCTCCCGCTGACATTGTTCACCGCAAGTAAATTTATATAATTAAAAACAACTACGTGCAACATAAAACTCCTTAGACAAATTTTTATCTTGTAGCGAGAGTAGCAGAGCCCTTGCTCCTAGGCGATATTACCAGCTCTTGGCATTCGGCAAAGCTCACCCCGAAATAGGTCAATGCCGGCTCTAGAACTGAACAAACGGCAGCTTTTGGAAGCATCAGACTGCACCCTGACTGTATGTCTACGGTACGAGACGAAAACGTAACGGAATTAAACGGCTCAAGCATCTCGTTACGGGACATGGCCGGTGAAAATGATCACATGCAACTTACTCCTAATGTTGAAATCGGGCTGATCAAGAATAGCATCTAAGCGTTGGCAGACATTGGGGTCAAATGTCAGCTCGCGAAGACAAAGACAAGTAATCTCGCTCGCCGCGACAAAAACGAACAAAATCAGAACGACGACGCGTACCTTTCAAACATTACGCCAAATAACTCTAGTTCAAAACACATTACTTTTTACTCTACTAAAAAATACCTTCAACTTGAAGAACGACACTTTAAATATTGCAAAGAAAGTTTCAAAGATTACAAGTATAGGGAATTTTAAAATAAGCCTATGGTAATCTAAACAATTGGGCATAGGTCTAGAGGCGTGAAGGTGTTAGCAAACTAGCTAAAATCTCCAAGGAAATGTGCAATCTCCTGTTAGGCCGCAGTTACATAAAATGGGTTCATTGAGTAGAACGTGGAAAGTCGGTAATTATTATTATACGGGCGCACTGGGTTCTGATTTTTACCGCCAGAAATGATTGGCATTTCTCGACCCAGAAAGGAATATTCTCGCCAAAGGGGTTTCTTGAATTTGTTGAAGTTTCGGACTTTTTTGGGCCTTCACATTAACGTTTAACTCCCTCAGAAGATCACCTGCATGCAATGATATATAGTAGAGGCAAAAACAACGTGCAAACAATAACGTATATGGAAGTCACATAAGACTACACGGGAAATTATCAAGCCGCAGCCAACACTGTTTACTATGCAGCTATTACTACCTTATTAGGCTGGTCACAATTTAACCTATCCATTGATAATATTGGGAGCCTTTCCTGAAGGGATGGGGGAACTCGAGCTGGTGTATGTGAAGCAAACACTCCAATAACATAAATATCTACTAATAATATCCTATTTATTTCTAATTATACATTTAGGTAACCTCCAGCTACTAGAAGAAACATGCAGGAACTAGCTCTATATGTATAATCTATTCAAAAAAGACCGAAATGTTTGTCTCGAGGTGTTAACAATACTGATTTGAAGACGCTGCGAGCCTGTAGCGTAAAATATAAGTTCAGAGAGCTTTAGCTCCCTAAAAGCACAAATGATAGAGCGAGGCTGAGAATGTATTGTTTTGCGTAAGTAAAAGATCTGACTCAACAGTCATTTCTTGGCGTCCGGAGGAAAGCAGCCCACAGAGCAATATCAAGTATAGTATTTAAGCAGAGTGATGTTTTTATTATCACTCCGGTTTTTCTCGATATACCACTAAATAACTTTACTTCAAACGCACCGAGTATAACATGTAAGGCAATAGCTCCGCGTTCGTACGTCGAATTCTGCCAAACAGCCCGCCTCCTCAAGATGCCATTCCGGACTGCGGAGCTGAACTGATGATATTACACATTTTCTAGTCGCGACCGTCACCAGAACTATTGCTCCTGTCTTCGATCAGGACTCGAAAATCACGAAGCAGTTTTACAAACTGTTACGGTCTAAAACGACTTTTACAACACCGCGCCGGCTCATACAAAAATCACGTAAAAGCGAGACGGCCAGCCCGGAAAATATTACACAAAATCGGGACAATGACTCACCTAGGACCGCTGCTCTGTCCGCAACAAGATATGCCAACTAGACATCAGTGGAGCGAGGGGTGGTCCTACACGAGATTACCTACGGGCAACGGCCTAAGAAACGGTAAACAGTTATAAAATTAATTGAGCGCCGGTTTCATCGATATAAACGAAAATGCAAAGATAGACCCAGAGTGAAACCGGAAAATCAAATGAGCCTACCTTCCAACTTTACACCTTGTCGAAATCCAAAGCTAAACGGGAATAAAATATTTGCGCAAAATCTCACTCCTCCCAACGCTACAGCGACGAACACACTGACTTACCTGCAACCCTTCTCAACTGTTGTCAGGCTTCGCTGCACATAAATCTGATACAGCATATAAATTAACCTGAAAATTAGTATAGAGTCGACGCAAAGAAAACACAGGGCAATATAAACAAACCGATCTATTGGTCTGCGTACACATAAAAATATTGGTATTCAAAGAGTAAAAAAGGCTTTCACATCAAACATTAAGGGCATAAAACAGTAAACCTAGCGACAGCGAGCAGTAATATTAAGTTAACTTTTAGATTTTTAACAATTTTTAAATTAAATACTTAATTAGCATCCAGGTGATTGAATTAGTGAGGTCTTAACTTTACCATAGCAACTTCATGAACGAGAATTTTAACCATCACGTTATTTTTACTTTACTAGAAAGTTGGTGTCACAATCGTCTAATTAAATCTAAGTAACTGCTCTAACATCGCCTGATATATTGCGCTACAATGTATTTGGTAAATAAATTGGCAACTTTTCAAAGATAACGATAAAGCGGTTGGTACATAAAATGCACACACTACCTTAACTTTTAGCTTCGCCTGGCTCTAAATTTCGGTAACATTTCGAACTCGCCTCACAGGGCCGGGAAGGCTGCAAGTGCTGAAGACGCCCGCTAAGGAACCTCTCGCAAGACACAATATGCGGCCCAACGGGACGACAAAAGTTGGAATGATGACGGCGACCAAGCCACGCCCTCGTTGTAACGGGTTTACCAATAAGGGTTAACTACAATTGAAATAAAATAAAACTTAAAATATTTAAGGAAATTCAGAAATGTTTATTAAATATGAAAATATAAAACATCTCAATTATGTGTGTAACAGAACTTCGGCCAAATGACCGCCGCGGCTCCTTTGGCAGGCCTCAATTCGCTTGATGATATTCACTATGACATTCCTGCACATATCTCTCGAAATGTCGCCGATGACCCGTTGGATTTCGAGTTTAAGTTGTTCAATATTCTGTGGATGGGTAGCGTAGACCTTTCCCTTCACGTATCCCCACAAAAAAATCTAGCGGCGTCAAATCACACGAGCGTGGTGGCCAATTCACATCACCGTTTCGAGAGATAACACGGCCGGGGAATTTCGTTTGCAGCAGATCCAGTGTCGCAAGCGCCGTGCGGGGGTCATTTGGCCGAAGTTCTGTTTCACACATAATTGAGATGTTTTATATTTTCATATTTAATAAACATTTCTGAATTTCCTTAAATATTTTGAGTTTTATTTTATTTCAATTGTAGGTAAACCCTATATTTATCCCACTATAAGGTGGCAATTCGCCGGCAAGGTACACAATAAAATAAAGCGTCGGTCAACAACAGTGGGCACCAAACAGCACATAAGTGCGACTTTCACTCTGATGATGCAAGCTGCAAGGTCTTGCAAAACGTTAGTGAATATGGATGCACAAACAGCAAAACGGCCGAATCTGCCTAAGTATCCTCGTTCTCAAGATACTCAAACAACACGAGCCACCAAAGAGCATGGCCATCGCACGGGTTTTTGCTCGACTTCACAAGGTGCAAGGCACATTAAGCCAGAAAATGCTGGGTGTTTATATACAAATACTACGCGGTCTAAGCCGAAATTCTATGCTAAGGAGAATAATTCGAGTAACCGCGAAATCCTCAAACAGTAGACAGCACATAACTGCCACCTTTGACGGCCCGTAAAACACTCTAAACAAACAACACTCTGTTGTATCAGCACACTCATTCGCAAGAAGCCGCGCCGTCTCCAACGACCCTAAGGGACCGCGGAGGGCGGCGGAAAACCACACCCTTGGCACCGCTTGCAGCGACCGTCCGCAACTGACTTCCAACCCCGACTGACTCAACGAAAACCAGCTCGCGGCATGCTCGGCAGACAGGAAAGAGGCGATGGGGCGAGAACTTCTCTGTCGCTCTCGCAGGGTCGCGTTTTGAATTTGATGCATGAAACACGCTACAGGACGTTAAGACAGCCCAGGTGCAAATAAGACGGCTAGAGACCAGAGCGGCTTTGCCGAACCTCCCAGAAAAAGTTGCGTGGGTGTCCAATCTTTAGAATTTTAAATACAATTTGATGGAATACTTATATACACGTCGTAAACTTTGGACAAAAAATACTTCAACGGGTCGCGTAATGGTAAAATATAAAAATGACCTAACAAAACTTAAATAAAAAAAATTGGGATAGGACAACGGAAATAGACCGGCGACCTATTTGAAGAGCTGGGCAGAAACTTTGGCCGGATATAGAGAGACCCACAAGGTCACATGAATTTGACCAGGCAATAGAACTAAGAAGCAAATAGATTACACTGCTTACAGCAGAAACTGGCGCAGTTCCTTTTTAGTTCTACATTGATAGTAAAGAAACATATGAACAAATATAGCTTGTTACTAGTCAACCAGAAATAGCAATAAAAGTCCCGTAACAGGATTAGAGCTGGATTGGCCACATTCTGTAGAGAAGAGAAGACCGAAATCAGCAACATGGTACTAAACTGGAACCCTAAAGGTAGACAAAAACAAGGCAGAGCTTGACAACCTAGAGACGTACCGTTGATCTCTATCATCAACGTCTTCCTTAGTTCTCTTTAGTTCACTTTATCTTTCTAAGACCTCGTTCCTTTTTTCTACCCATTGAGCTCCATCTGTTTCTACATGTTCTTCTGACGTGACCATACCATTGCAGTCGTATTTTTTTCTACATGGCTTAGCGTATCCTTTTCTACTATTATTCTCCGTTTAATTTCTTCATTTCTTATTGTTTCTGTTCTCGTCACAGTATCTTCGCTAATATTAGATGTCTGTGGCATCTATTTCATTTTGATATTTCTTGTTTATTATGCTATTCTCGGATTCGTTGTCATTACACTGCGTAGAAAGGTATAGGAAGTATATTGTAATTTTTATATTTTTGTTCTGTGCCTGTCCCTTATTACCAGATATAGTTGTATCCGTTCTAGTTATTCCCAGTTTGCTCTTTATTTCATTTTTCGTTGAAACTTCTTTTGTTGAAGTGAAATCAAGATATTTGAATTTTTTAATCTATTGATTTTGCCGCCCTTCAAGAAAATGCGTTTACAACCCGGATTAGCTGATACTCTCCGTGATTTGTTATTATGAATAAGAATTAGGCCATGAAATGAATGAAAATAAAGCAAACCACAAAAGGGCGCCAGTCGTCAACCACGACAACAACTAAACCAGTCTATCTCACTGTCGAAATAAACTCACTTACCGTGTACGGCCTCTAAACTCGGATTCGATCTTATTCTGTGGGTAGGAAATCCATACTCAGGTAAAAATAACCAGCTGAACTAAGATATGCGCTCACCCACTTGCTTTAATTGCCTATACGAACTAAGAAGCTAGAAACAAAGCAGAAGAACTATACACATATTGCAGTGGTTCGTACTGTGAGTTTAGTTTACACTACCCTGTTCTCTAAAAACGAGCAGGTATGAGTAGGTCAAATAAAACAATACGAGTAGTAGGGAAAAATAACGAGGCTTTGATCCCTTAAACTATATGAATACAGTTGCATTAAAGAACAATCATCATTATATATACAATCCACTCGTGTCTGTAGCAAAGAAGGTGAGCTACCGACTTATTTTTGCACTTCCCAATCACCTACAAACCTGAAATTCCGAACAAACATTTCTGATGATATCACCGAAGCAAAACTAATTAACATTAACCAATGGGTGAGGCAAAGATGTGTGACGTCACCACTGCCCTTTAATCTATGTATTGAGGCGATGGTAATGAAATGGATGTAAATAGCCCCGTCAGGTATATATGTATATCGAAAGAAACAAGTTCATCCACACGTTACTTTACGCCGACGACCAAGCAATCTTAGCAAATAATAAGGAAGAATTAAAAAGACAGTATATAAATGAAAGGTGGTTATAGAAAAAGGTAATTGTAAAATTTTAACTGACAAAACAAAAGTTATAGAATGTCTAGGATCATAGACAGTAATAAATAAGCGTCCTTTAGAACAGGCCTCTCACTTCAAATGTTTGAGATGGGACATGACGTACGAGCGCAGTACTGATGTCAGAAACAAGTTAAAAGATCAATCGGAAATAACGCTAGATAAGACCATCAACTAAAGTTTTACAAAATATTATCTTTGCCAGTTTTAATGTATGGAACCGAACATGGGCATTCTCGGACGAGATGAGATTTTTACGATGAGTCAAGGGTGCAAACTAGAACCGATAGAATTCGCAATGACATAATACGCGAAGAACTACAAGTGACTTTAGTATGTAAACAAATACAACAGCATCGACAAATATAGACAGAACATCGACAAGGGATGAACAGTAATAGAATATCCAAGCAGATGAAGAATAGCCTCCCAGGGGTATAATTATTAAACCGCGCTGCTCAATTAAAAAAACCTGGCGTTAAATGATATACATAGTTCAAGGTGGGCACATTGATGTTAAACTGGGTCGCTATAGTTATTAACGACGTAAGGCCGTTGGTAAGCCTCTAACAAACGAGGATACATTTGTGGCCAAGGCCGCCAGGCCGAGGCTAATGAATTTATCCGAGTTAGTTGGATGCGATAATAGCTGTATGTCGTTGAATATTCTTCATAACACCTACAAAAATAGAAAGTTTAGAGCAATTTAAATGAAAAACGGGTGTTAGAAAACTCGTCTTATCAGAGTCACCTATGGAAAAAAATTACGTTTGGCAATGTATTGTTGCTGACACTGTAAGTCTATGTCAAATTAGATGTTAGTAGGTTAGGTTTTGCGTCAATTTTGACACAGACTGTTCTGTTATTTCTTAACGACCTAAGCTGTTAAATGTATAACAGCCATGGCTGTTATGGAAACTTTTCAGTCAGGTTGATAGTTGTGTTATTGACAAATAACAAGTAGGTGTTATGAAAAAATTTAAATGACTCAAGAAGTTACATATTTACAGTAATTACGCTAGACAAAAGAAAGCATTTAAACAAAGTTAAATAGCGAAGCCGTAAAACTACTTTGGAGTCTTAAGTACAAAATAGTTAGTCAAAATTAAAAGGTGGGAAGAATGATAAATATCTGATTCAATATGAAATTGCGCTCTTCAAATAGCACGGAAGGCTGAAAAGCATTTATAGTAGCAGAAACCGACCAGCGAAAAACTCATTCTAACGAAAAAGCAGCCTGTAGGCGTTTGCCAAAAAGCTCATCTCTGACTTGAGCCACGATTCGTGTCTGTCGAAAGAATTCCAATAAAATAGCACAACAGTAACATCATCGAGGGACGGAAATCAAGCTCTTAGAAACTTTGGATTCTGGATCTGGCCGAAAGCAAAAAGCCATAGGCCTCCTCAAAATAAATTCCAGTTATAACGAGCGGATGTGGTCCAGGTGGTAAACAAGATTCTATGGTAAACACCGGCATGTCTGCGCTCCAAGCGAATGCAGCGAAACGCACTTAGCTCGCCTACTACGCGAATTGCCTAATTAACACCGCTAACTCGTGAAAAACGTCTACCTTAAAGTTGAAAGCGGCCCTGACGTCCACGTCCAATGAAGATTAAATTCGCACGGTCTGCATTTTGGTGGAAGTAACAGCGATGGCGCTTCAGAAAAGCTGAGAATACTTTTTTAAAGAGGAACAAATCCCACAATAGTCCCACGATACAAACTGAATCGACTTAGCCTTTCGTTACAAAATCCGATGTGCGTCGCTTTCGAACACTTCGAATGGCCCTTAGCTCTACTCTCAAATTCCATGGAGTTTATATGGATTGAGTATCATATTTTTGCAATTGAAGGAATTTGGCATCTGAGCCTAACATGTTTATATTAAATGCACATTTTTATTGTTTGACCTGTTGCAGAGTGTAGATGTGGTCTTTACACGATCCTCCTACGGCAAAACCTCCTTAGTTATTTCTAATCTTACCTTCTAACTGCTTTTCTAATTTATTTTTTATTACTTCTTTCTATATTCTTCCGATTACTGATACCACGTTACCGGCTCTATAGTTTTCACATTTCCTTTGGTCCTCTTTTTGAAAATAGATGTTGTATAAAGTGTTGTCCACTCTTCTGGGGTTTTTTTCCCATTAACTGCTCTTTGTAACATAAGATGTATTATTGGGAAGAGTTTTTCTGATTCATACGAGTATATGATTCAGGAGTTATTAGTTCCGGTCCTGTTGACTTGTTATTCATGGTGGATCATAATGCTATCCGTCCCGTTGTTGACGTGTTGTAAACTTTACTCCTTTATACTTTCCATTGTAGTGATTTAGGTCTTCTTAACTTCCTGTACTGATTTTTCGCAAAGCTCTTCCTAATACTTTTTTGATCTACATTCCTCTCCTAACGCCTCTTCATTTCTTTAAGATCGTTGACCACTCTTGGTTTTCTTGAGTAGTTTTGGTCCACCCAGATATTTTATTTTCCCGGTACCCACCATCTCCAGTAAGCGTTCCCAATCCGCCACATGGGACGGCAACCGACGGGAAAAAGCAACCTCATACGGATTTATTATTCGCTAAGTGGATTTTGAATGGCTCCAATATTTAGAGCATTAGGATTTTAGTTGTATTGTGCGTTAGTAGGATTCACTTTTTAACTTTGAGATTAAGAAGTCCTGCGAAATGATCGTGTGCTTTTTCTGTTTTTATAAGAAGAAACGGTAGTATGCAGTATGTGTAGAATCAGATGTTAATGTTTCTCAAACATTTTTAAAACACTTAAAATAAATAAATAAATAATCTCAAAACAATCAATACACTGAAAGAGTTTAAGAGCAAAGCTTTTAGAAGTACAATTGTCATTAAGTTGATAAAAAAGACTATTATTGCAAGCCATTGTTTCCTTATCTAAGTATCTCGCCACTGGAAACGAACAATATCCATAATGTGGAAATTAGAGCATCGCCAATGGTTTCAAAGAGTAGTAGTATAAATATAATGAAGAATTGTGCTTTAGCACCAAATTTAATTTGTTACCATAGGTATGTTTATTGATAAGAATGCTTACTCAATTAAGGGAAACAATGGAAACAGTGATGTTATAATATTATTATAACGAACATAGATAAAATTCAGTGTCTGTGGACATAACTTCATCGCAAATTAAGACGGCTTAACTCAACTTACCTACATATAAATGTATTTCGATAAGCCAGCACTCTTCTTCAAAGTGCTTTTGATAAAATAATTTTGCTTATAACAATAGAACGTTTGGATCGATTTGAACAACATCCGGTATCACTTCATAGTGGCGTAAGTAATTTTTTGAGATGATACTTTGTATTATCGGTAGATACTTGATGGATGAAACATTGGTGTCATGACACCAATGAAAGAGTAACTTTTTACTGACAAAGCTGATAATTTTGATTTTTTCCAGACAGAGACACTGATTAGCAAATTTCTGTTTTTTATATCTGTTGGGATTCAGACTAAAAAACACAGTCCTATTTTAGGCTCAGAATTCTACGGTTAAGCCATGGTAAAGTAACATATTCCTAAATGTATTCAACAAATAAACGACTTGAGCTCTAAAACACCAAACAGAATAAGCACCATGTGCCAACCACGATCTAAGTATTGAACAATTAGCTTTCTTCAATGAATAAGCTTTCGCAAGGAAAGTACAGTAAATAAAAGCTTTGTTGTACACCGTAACGCATTGTAGATTGGGTACACAACAAATATCACACGCAAACAACTGCTGCATCGATTAAAAAGCAAATAACATGACCTAAAACGGCTAATCGCCGCAAGAAACTTCTAGCAGACTACATTGAACAGCGATTGGAGGCAACAAAGAAAATACTTGTAATGGCATAATAATATTCCATCAGTTGTTTCTAATGAAGGTCACAATTTGAAAGAAAGTAATTCTCAAAGAAAGTAATTTACCGACAAAGCAGATGGAACCCCAGATGTGACACAGAAGACAAAATAGCACAAAGAAAGTTAAAACATACCTCTTGTAAGCCCACCATTGTCGGGTCAATATCAACTTTCAGTAGGTTGCATGTTTGCGTTAAATAGTAGCGTGGCAAATAATATAAATGTCTAAATAGGTACTAAATTTAAAATACTATGTTTATATAGTTACTAAACATATGAACTAAAAATAAGATAAACATGTTTGTTCTTAGTTCAAATATTTTACATTTTTCAGGAGATTTTGGTCCTTTAAATGGCAACAAAGAGAAGGATTTGCAATACAACCTCAAGAAGGTCACAGCACCAGTGGCGTTGCATTATGGAGATGGAGACTCCTTAGTTTCTAAAACGGTGAAGATTTATTAAATGTGTATTTCTTGAAGCAAATAATAACAAGATTTTTTCAGGACAACGAAATTCTCGCTGGTAGATTATCGAATCCCGTGGGTATATTTCGAGTTCCTTATCACCACTTTAACCACATCGACTTCATGTGGAGCACAGATTCAAAAATACTACTTTACGACCATTTGGTGAACCTTATGAATAAGTATAGGTAGTTTGTATTTCCGTAGTTCTACTGTACAGTTTCACGTGTAAAAATTAGTGCTTTATGCTTTATGTTAAAGCGATACGATAGTGCCTAAATATTATTTAATTAGCAAAGTATGAGTAGAATAGAAAGGTAGAATGAATGGATGAAAGGTGTGGTAAGTGTTAGTATTATGTAAAATAAGAAATACAGATGTATAAGGTACAAAATAATAAATATGTTGATCAAGATGATTTTGCTATGGAATATGGGGAACCTTTTATAATATTTTATAACCATATTGTAAAAGGGAAGCAAAAGAAACGACAGCCTCAGGAGCGGAGAGCCACTTTATCAACCTCCATTATTCTTGAACTTCAGTACGATAAACTCAAGTGGTGGTTGTTAATTTTTAGTTTATTACATGTTTTTACTGAAAACGGAGGCAGATTCATTGACGGAAACGTTCGCTAATTAATATTTTTTATTTTGTAGTATGGTGAAAAAATGCATGAATCCTAAAACACCACATAAATGTTCAGAAATTATAATTCTTGGTTCCCAGTTGTTTATGTGAGGTTTCAAAGTAGGACGCAGCCTGCAATTAGGTACAGCGACTTCAAGTAGAAAAAATGCGTGCAGTTCACAGAAATCGCATCGCCGTTGAAGTATTCTAGATTGTGTAGTTCAGTGGGGAAATACTTTTTTTGCCATGACACCTCGCGCGAGAGGAACGCATCCTGCGGAATGCATCTGTTGTGTTTCGATCTTCAGCCGCGTCTCATCATTCTAGCGAGCAAGTAACATCGCTTTCCATCCCCAGGGTGTAGCGAGGCCGCTTGGTGGTTGGTTGAAATTTAAACGGAAGTGTTTCATTGTGCCGGGATAAGAATTGCAGCAAATGGTAATGCCGTTGCGATTTGTGACTGTGGTATTTGCAAGCATAATATTACCGGCCACTCCATTAAGTTGTGCTATACAAATAAACTTGTTGATTTTTGGGCTTTCCTACTGTATCGTCTTATCGTCGGTTTCAAAAATCGATTTTATTATTAATATTATTATTATTATTATTAATGTCTTTATTAATTTATTTCAACTACAAAAAAAATGTATTTATATCTGAGGCGAAGTTCAGCCTAGGCGCCTTGTCAGCGCCCGCTGGTCTTCCACTCAACCCCTTTTCGCGTAATATTTGTGACAAGCAAAATTATTAGTAGAAGTGAATTGAATAATAATTATATATTTTTATAAATTAACAACAAAACACCAGTTCTTTCGACAGCTAAGTTAAAACAAAATGGCTCTTGTAACTGCAGATAATAGGACATTACGCATTCAGACAGGATGTAACGCGCTTTGACGAAGTTTCATTTTTCATTTTCAGTAATTTATGGGTCTAAGGGTAGCGAATTATATTTGTTAACAATTTGGTATGTAAACGACCGCTTAAACATCTCGGTAAGATGAATAGGTGAGCTCAATAATCCCTTAAATCTCAAATTTAAGGAATGTACATCTGTACGATCAATAATTTTATTGTAGAGATAGTTCGGTTTTTATTTAATAGCTATTTGTGCAACAAGTACTAAAAGTGGAAGTTTATACACGAGACGTGCATTATGAAACGAAGCCGAAAGCTGAGTTTAATAACATGTCGAGTGCATAAACACTTTTAGCACGAGTTTGCACACAATATTTTTTCTACGCCCATAAATTTACTGTTATTAATTCATAAATGTCGATTTAACAAAGGTTTGCATTTATTACAGTTATAATTTATGTCATACTAAAAGATGGCCTTGACGCGCAGGTGATTGTTTCTGCAGCTAGTAGCTGTCAAAGTTAGTTGTCAAAAACAATTATAAATGTACAAATTTTACTTTACTCATTACATAATGCCTTAATTATTTAAAAAACACTTTAACTCTAACGAAAGAAGTAACTAGAATAACTTTACAACCTCACTTCCAGTTCGAACTTCTAAATTCAACACCAGCTGTTTACTTTATAACACATGTGCTAAAAGTAAACAGCTGATTTCACTTTTAACACGCTGAATTATAAAACGTAATTTTTAGTGAAAAAAGCTAGCGCTAAAAGGCCTACTTTTAGTATTGGTCGTAGAAAAAATAATTTTATGACATAAACATACAGCGTGCAGCAACCTGCGATTCGACATACTTAACCAACGAATACCAAGCAGCTTATGAGAGATATGTTCGAACTTACGTATTCCAAATATTAACCTCAAAAATGTATTTTGTAGTCTTTGAATTTTTTCAGAATCAGCGTAAGATAAACAATGACCATACACAATAATTAAGTTAGATAGAACTAATGATTCACATAAAACTTTTCGGAGTTCTCGACTTAAGACGGACTGATTTTGATAAAGCATCGTAGGGCTTTAAAACCACTGCTGGTCCATTTATTAATGTGACAAAAATCGTAATTAAGTCCAAGTATTTTGTTTCTCTAATTTAAGTTCAGTACCGTCAACATTAATTTTAAGTCTTCGTTTATTTCCTCACAACTTTCATATATATCACAGGAATAGAACGGTTTATATACCTGCGTATCATCTGCATATAAATGAGGGGAGGAATATTTAAAACAGACAAAGCGTGATGTATATAAAGAAAAAGTAAGGGCCTGAGATCAAGCCTTGAGGTGCTCCTGCTGTGACATCTGCAAATTCGAATATGTTAGTTTTGTAAAAAAAAAATGCTTGGCATCTGTTAGTTAGGTAATCAGACAAGAGTGAAATTGCATTCGGTTCTAAACCAAAATGAGAGAGGATATATAGTAACACGGAACGATTGATTGTATCAAATGCCTTAGAAAAATCGAGTAAAACTAGAATAGTTGCCATCCCACGATCAAGTGTTCTGAAGATGTCGTCAGTTATTGTAAGAAAAGCACTATTGCAGCTATAAGCCATACTAAAACCCGATATATCACATAAGATTTTACCTAACTGCGAATTTCTTCCATCCAGCTAAAAACTTGCACCGCAGTCAACGCTTTCTGTTGAGCCTCCACCCAGACATCCTCTGGGCGCTTGCAATAATTCCTCGCTGACCTTGCCATGACGTCTTCTTTTCGATTATTCTACGTGTATCGTATCTCTGGGCCAACCATATTTCCCGCCGCTTGTTTCAAATTCTGACGGGATTAATGCTAATTAAGTTAAGAACTTGTGACGCTCTAGGCAAATAACACCTTGTATTTAATTAGCCATCCCTGGCGTACCGTCTCCCCTCTTTGTTTCGCTTGTAATTTAGTCGTGCAGTACTTGCTACATAACGCTGGAGCGCGAACCTGTTTTGGCTGTAGGTACCATTTTATTATCTAACAACTTCTACGCTTAAAAATTTCAAATAATCGTCGTGGTCTATTATTATTATGATTATTTCAAATTTACCATCTGTTGATTTCAGAGGCTTTCACTACCATTAGGTAACAAACAATATCCGGGTTTGGATCTTGTCATTATTGAGGTCGAAGAACTCAGTGTTTTACCCACTTTCGCAAGGTTCTCATCCGAAGAAAAGCAAAAGAGCACGGTACCTCAACGTGTAAACCACGCCAGAGGTGAAACTCTTCTAATGATCGGAAGGAGAAGACCCGACTTGAGACGTGTTTTTACTGAACTTCCTGGTTCACCAATGTATAGAGCATAACAAGGGCGAGGGACTCTATAAACACCTTTAGATGACATAGTGTTGACTTTATCTTTGGGTGAAGGAAGAACCTGTGAGATTTTGCTCGGGAGTTTGAATACTGTTTTGATGTTTTGATTAAAATAAGCTTTTCTACGCCGTAGGTAACCTGGTGGATATAAAGTAGAAATGTTACTGCTGCAAAAAGATCGGTTTTTGGAGGTTTAGATGGCCATGGATGAAGATGGCGATTGATAGTAGACTCTATATTCCTAGCACGTAATCCCTTGTTTCTAAAATCTTTTCGAATTCTGTTTAATTCAGCGTAGATATTATCGGGTTGGGATATGAAAACAGCCCGTGTACAAGCGAATTGATAACGGAAAGTTCTTGTGTAGGATGATAATGAAAATCGGCATGTAGATATCGGTCAATGAGTGGTTTTGGGATATAAAGAATGACAAAGATTGTCACTGGGTTGGCGAGAAAGGAAACCAACCGTTACTTTTTATCTTCATGGTGAAGTTAATGTCTGGATGTTGACTATTGAGATGGTTTAAGAAGACGGGTAAAGTGTCTTTACCACGTGATCAAATAATAAAAGTATCGTCAACGTATCGGCACCAGACCTTAGGTTTCAATTCTGAAGATTCCAGTGCCACAATTTTGAAAGCTACTGGCAACGGTAGGTGAAAGAAGAGAGCCCATCCCCGCAGCAGCAATTTGTTTAAAGAACTGCCCTTGAAATAGCAAATAAGTGGAAGAGGTATCTGTTAACCATTTGATATTCGGTTTTATATACTCATATGAAATTCACAACCTTTTTATGCTGTATAGAGTGTCCTATAAATAAATTCCAAACTGTAAGAGTCCTGCAACAGTACTACAAAATTGAGGCTCGCTAGCGGGTACTCATTTACCGAATCCCCCTTCCTGCGCAGTGTTGTTTCCAGTTGTGTAGTACCACCTCTAGGTAGAATAAATAACAGTGGTGATAGACTGCTGTCCTGCTCGGCCCCTTAAATCTATTAATGGAATTAGATAGCTGTTTCTCTTGTTTAATAAAGGAAATGTTATTTTTGTAAAATTCTTGAATAAGCCTCATTAAACGCCCAAACCATTTGCTTCATTACTCTCAATATTTTAGGACTTCCTACATTGCTTTAGACTTATATGGATCTATATAACTGTCCATACGCTAACTTTGGTGTTTCCACCAACGGTGTTTCTCCTTAGCTGTGGTCTTCTCCATTTTTACTCTTATTTATGATAGAAGTAATTATTGCCTTTATTTTCTATACTTGCACTGAAAACATGATTTTAACATTAGAAGATAGCAACAAACAAAGACGAATAAGTATATAAACAAAGAGAAATAAGATTAAATTGCACCTGCTACAAGACGAAACCATAGAAAATATACAGGGTGCCCATTTTATCATTTCGTCCGAAAAGTTTAATCCACAAGCTACCTTTAATCCACATTAATTAAAAATTAAATAAAAAATTTGAAAAACCGGTCTTGCTCTAAGTTGCATCTAGATTTTAAATGCGTTGCCTATTTGTAAACATCTGTGGGAAAGGGGTAATAAGATGGGCACTCTATAGACAAAAGGAGACTAGATCAAACACTGACAGATTTCAATTATAACAGCAGCAAGAACTGTACAATCACGTAAGAGATTATATCAAACCAGCAGCCGTAAAAACTTTAAGAAAGGAGAGGAAGTAAACCAGAATAAAGGTTATAGAATTAGAATCAGCGAAAAACCCGAAGAAGTTAGAAATGAGAGATAATATTGAACAGGAAAGTGGCTAAACACTAAAGCATACGAGAACCTATACAAATACATTGAAAATAAATAGAGAAACAAAGGGAATGATAAAGAACGAGAAAAGCAAAGGATTGGGAAATGCATCTGAGAATATACTAGATTTACACCCATGCACAGACCGCGGCCCGCGGGCCGCATGCGGCCCGCGGACACTTTATCGGCGGCCCCCGTCCTTGACATTATTTGAAAAATAATTTTCCAATTAAGTGCATTAGGTAGGTAAAAAACTTCTCGCTGAGCTAACACATACCGCCAACTTTGCCGCCGCGACGCCTCCTGAATTTAATTGATGAAATTGACATATTTATGAATGACAAAAATAAGAATATTCCCGAGTTACGAAATGCTGATTAGTTAAGTGATTTGTCATTCATGGTTGATATTATGAATCATTTAAATATGTTAAATACAAGGCTTCAAGGTAAAAATTAACTGGCTTCCCAATTATATAGCTCTGTGGTAGCATTCCACTGCAAATTAGAGTTGTTTCAACAACAATTAGAAACAGGGAACTACGTTCATTTTCCCACATACAAAGCAATGTCGGAAAAATTGAAAATAGCATTCAAACATATATATGTAACCAAAATTGTGGACTTGAAGCCATTTTTCGCGCCGCTTAATTGTTTTCTCCATTTACCCAATTATTTCTGGTGACACCTGTATATTTAATACAAGCAGTAATCAGTTGGCATTTCGAATTGTTAATTTCCCAGCTTCGTCCATTTGTATACCTGCCTGAATCCCCGCTCACTATCGCCCGAGTGCAGCGCTTTTGTTATCTTCTCTTTCCTAGCGTCTGGAAATTTGGCCTAAGCGCATTCTTCTTTTGGCAACTCGGCCTAGCGGCTCGCAGAACGAGAAATCGTGTGCTTAATTAAGCATTATATTTTGAGAGCTGAGAATAAATCAGGTATGATGGACTTTCAAGTTTTATAATTCCCATATGAATTAGTCGCTTTTAGCTTTCTTATAGTAGCCTTTGGAACAGGCGTTATTTTTCTGGACGATTACCCTACGAGGGAATATCTCGCCACTATTCACCTGTGCTGCTGCGGTGTGTAAATGGATTCAAGCTGTTCTCCACATTCCAATTCCGGTAGTTTGAAGGCACCACGTGTAGCTAGCCGTCGATGTCGGAAATTCCCGTGAATGGCAGCTCGCAGGTCACGCCGCTTTTCGATTATTCACCAAGCGTCAGAGGTTAGTGTGGTGAACTTTATTTCTTTGAGACGTGAAAAGTTACGCGCGCTACTAATATGTTAATATTTCCTTAAAATTCTTAATTATTACTACCATAACATTACATGTTCAAATTTATTGTAAAAGGCGCACTCACGCTTTGGTTATCGGTGACCTGGGATTAATGTTTTTTTACTAACAGCGATGTGCACATCTCTGGATTAATCCGACGAGTTTAAATGTTCTAAAAAAACCCACAAAGGGGTTCTTAAAATTATACGTGTGGAAACCTTCCATTAAAACTTAGAGACATTATTGAATAATCTAGATAATTTGATAAACTATGTACTTATACCGTTTTGAGGTTCAACCAACCTTTTTATGTTTAATAAATTCTAGTCAACCGTTGTTGGTTTATTTCCTACGGAATCACTCTGATTCCTGGCGCCCTATTGCGTTTTGTAGCTGCTTGCAGGTTGCACCGCCGAGCTCCAAATCCACGACCTAAAAGGAGCCGAATAGAGCTAGTTTGGCCCACGCGGTAAGTGTGGTTAGCTCAAAATATCAGTCGATCTGCGTTCTGGCGGTTTCAGATTTTTTTACCCTAGCTAAATCGTAGGTTGGCACTTTTTTTGTGACAGACTTGATAACATCTCTTGAGGAACGATTTGCGGAATTTAAAAATGTCAAACCGCTCCTTGCGGTTTTACTCCAAAATGCGCCAGAGGCCGCTCAACTTGAATTAATTGATATACAAAATGACGACACTTTTCGAAACAAATTTAATGAAGGTTGTTTATTGGGCTTTTATCGTTGCCTCAGTGCAAATATGTTTCCCACATTGATTGATAACGCACTCAAATGTACTAGTTTATTCGTGTCAACGTATATATGCAAGCAAACATTTTCAATAATGAATACTAATAAATGTAAGAACCGAAATCGTCTCAACAACGAAAATCTGGAAGCCATTTTGCGCTTAGCCACGACTTAAGTGACACCCAACATACCAAAAATACTGGCTTCTACACAATGTCATGTATCTAACTAAGAATAAAATGTATTCTTAGTTAGATACATGACTGTAATATACATGACAATGATACATGTTTGTAATCTAAAATTTTCAATTTTTTATGACTATTGTATTGGCAACTGATACATTTTGTAGTATTTTTATGACAATGAGGTTGAGTGGATTCAAATTTTAAAAGAAGCCTAAAATAAGTAATTATTCGTAGACCATAACATTGTTTCATTGGCCCTCCGTTAGTTGGCAGAAGGTCATGCGGCCCTCAAGTAGAAAAAGTCTGTGCATCCATGTACTAGTACAATAGGTAGGTCGCACAGAGTTATGGATGACAAGCATATATACAATATAAGCAAACCAGTGGGAATACTATTATAAAGAATACTAACAGAAGGTAGACAACAATTCCAGGAAAGGAACACCGAGAAAGAACAAAACAGTAAAGAAGGCCAAAAAGGGATAGATCAGCAGGGTCAGGAGGTATACGAAACAAAATTATCAAATACGAATCAGACAAGTTACCTACATCGATTATTGAAAAATGTTCCATAGAGCGGTAAACGGAGAAAGACTACCAAATGAATGATAGGAAGCTTACATGATCTCTCTTTTCAAAAGATAAAGTAAAGTCCCCAATTACAAAGGCATCGACAGAATTTGAAATATTGAACAATTGGGTGGTAATCAGAATCAAAACGGAAGATAATGGACAAGTAAAATCGGAGAAGATTAAGCGGGATTTACGGTGGGAAGATCATGCCTATCAGAGCATATAATACGAGTATAAAAATATTTAGCGTAATGCTTTAACACGTCTATTAGGTTGCATTTTTTTTTTGTGGAATATTTGAGCATTTGGTTCAAAGTCCTCCGAGGATTAAAAGAGTCAGATGTATTTTACCTAGATATTAAATTTTCTAATTAAATAGGTCATTAGGTTTCTTCAGATTTTGCGGTCTTGCTAGAGGCTAGTAACAAACCAAATGCAATTTTTGACAAAATTATATTATTCTTTAATCGAAAGATCCAAACTTTCTAGTTATTACCCGAGAACATTTTATAGCCGTTATTAATAAAGGACAACAATAAATTCAATTTGATTGTTGAGCTATTTTGTAATTTTGAACTACTTTTCGATAAAATTATGCCTACTGTAATTTTTTACTTCTTTGCACCTACTTTTGATTACAGTGAGCTACATTTGCAGTAAAATTATTTGAAAGTTGAAAAAATAACCTTTTTAAGCTTTAGTATAATTGACCAAAATTTAAAAGTCTTCAGGTGACATTGTTGTGCTTCATAGTTATGCTCTACCGCAGTTTTATAATTCAAAAGACAGCATTATGAAACAAACTTTTTTCTTGTACTGCTCTTCACATAATATTTGATGTCTCAATAAAATAACGATTTGCTTTGAAGAATAGAATAAAGCGATTCAATTCTATCAACACAGAAATTATTGCTTTCAATAAAAATTAATACTTGAATTCATGCAAACATGTTAAAAGATCAAACAACTAAATATTATAGAGAATAATAAACAAATCCGTGCAAGTATAACAAGAAGTTAAGCCCCTCTAGAGCGGTGTCCAGATATTGGATATAATTACTTTTGACGATTACAGCCTTCAACAATTAGTTGTTTAGCCTTGCACAATTTTACACTGGTTAGGCTCAATCGCGACACGGGTGGGTTTGTTTAACGATAAGTTGGGCTTAAGTAAAAGCTCAAAATAGTGATAGTTAACGGCACCTCGCGTTTTATACTTAAAGTAAATATTGTTTCCTCAAAGCGCGGAATAAGGATTAACCACTTCTTCGGAAAGTGCGTACAACGGCTTTCCCCAACCGTGACATTTAACAAACATGTATAAATTCACTATTTAAAATCTTATGGAATTACATATGCATAAACAATATGAACCTTGATCGACACCACCATAAGGTGACTTTAATCTACTATTAACCCGCAAATTTTTGTTTAATTCGTTAATACACAAGAGCCCTGATCAAGCTAGTTATTGAACTTCATTCAAACATATACTGCGTAACTAAATAGTTCAACGTTCATATAACCGAAGCAGTTGTAATTACAATGTACTCTCTGTAAATGCCTACATCGCATGCAATTAACAATTAATTACCTTTGGCAACTAGCACTTTATGGACGCGTCCACATTGGAAGGCGTGGTCCCACATACGGGAATAAAACGGCCCATCTGAAATATTGTCCAGATCAAACATCGATATAATTAGGCAGCGAGAAAAGGTGTGCGAGAGTCGAAAAAAGGAGTAACCATAAAATCCAGTTACGTGAAACGGAGGATGTAACGGAGACAATGCTCCAATGCAAAACTACACTTCGTAAACTTGTAACTTCGTAAAGGAATCTCTCGTTAGATCCGGCTTAAGCCGCGACAGAGTTATCCTGCTTATTAAAACGATAACAGACTCCCATGATACACGACCAACTTTTCCTCGAAATGACACACGCCACGACCGATTCGGACCGATGCCCCAAACTCGCGCGAGACTAGACGGCGGCGATATATGGCATTACAAACGTCGACTCCTGAGCGGACGAAACTAAGTTTATCCACAGCAACTGTAGGGCGCAAGAAACTTGGCCACGGATTCTATATTTGAAATGTACATAACAAACTGGCCATATATCCACTAGATAGCAAAGCTGCTGGTGTACCCAAACCATTCTTAAAACCGAATTGTTTATCACTCATCGCCTTTGCCTACATTTGACGGATTCACTGAGAATCATGCCAGTTTCGTAAATGCGACTGAAGATGTTGGCTCATTCAAAAATTCTTCCATCATAATTGGAGCCAGTCTGATGGAACTTCGTTAGGCCGCGGTGCTTGTTTCATAACTTACTTCACTTCTGCTTGAACATATTACGAACCATACAGGCGACAAGGTAGCTGGCTATGTTCTCACGCAGCGGCGCAGGAACTACTGTAATTATGGGGGGCAAAACATTTTTTTGAGTGTTTTAACATAACTAAGCTTTATGTTCGACTGTTCCATAAACACTTTGTTATAGTATTATTTAGCTTCCATAAGTGCCACTTTAATCATAGATTAAAGTAAATCGGCTGCCTGTCAATGTCCAATAGTTATTTTCAAAATAAATATCATTTTATTCAAATCAGGAAAGGAGATTATATTAACTGAAAACTTTAGAAATAATAAAAAGAATTCATCTTTAATACCATACGGTAATAGACAGTTATTTTTGATATTGCACACTTCGAACTATCAAATGTTTCAACAGCAACTTGAATTTTCTAATGTGTCTAATATAAATGTTATTGTAGATAAAAACGTAAAGCTTTGTATGCAGCTCGTACATAATCAGACCTAATTTGACTCGTCCTCTTTATCGCTACGTTCGCTCTATCATAAAACACTCGTTCAATAAAATCCTACATTATGTACTTAATAAATAAAAAACTTATAATAGTTACAATGAAGCTAAAATAGTTTTTTTAGTCACATATTGAATGGTCGTAAAGATACAAAACCTGAAAGATATACTTCATTTTTACTTTCGTTTACTTTGTAAAATATAGTAATCATGATTGTTTTTAAATCGACATTTTTGAGGAAATATCAGTTTTCTTGTCTTGCTCAGAAAAAATGGTTTTCGAACTGTTGTCTGTCTGGCCGTTTGTAAGCCTTGATTTTGTGAGTCTGTCAGTCTGTCTGTGACCTCTCTACAGCCCAGATGATTTAATTGATCGGCCTCAAAATTTATATCTCTGTTTTTAATATAAATTTGGTTAAAATCAAGATGATATATTGTGTAATTATATTTTGTTCAAAAACATTTTGAAAAAATTACAAAGTTGCAGTTTTGCAAAAGTTTCTCGAAAAGGAATGGGAATAAAAATGTTTAAAACTCTTGTATATTACGTAATGATCTATAACTTTTGCCAAAAAAGTTATTTGTTAGTATAGATAATGAAAAATCGCAAACTGAAATTTTTACAGGTAGTAAAAGAAAGTCGTGTGGTGACCACCAGGGCCGTTCCTAGCTTCTAGGCCGCCTGCGTGAAAAATAAAATAGCCGTCCCCCCCCTCCAAGCAATTAAAAAATATATTTTCGTTAGAAAAAATTATTAATAACAATTTTATAAAATCAAATAAAAAGAAATACTCCTATAAAATAAAATTGTACAAATACAAAAAAAAAACAAATACAAAGTTTAATATCTTAGAATTTAGCTTTTCTAGCTTGGACAGACGCAAAAGTGGTCACAAGGTTCTTGACATCAATTGCTTCTGCCAAGTCTCTCTCTATAGATATAATAGAAAGATCTGACAATCTTTCTTGCTTCATGGCCTAGCGTAAAAAGTTTTTAATTATTTTTAATTTTGAAAAATACCTTTCTGCTGACGCAACTGAGACAGGTAAAGTCAGTAGAAGTCTTAAGGCAATTGCTGTATTTGGGAAAGTCGCAAGTAAATTATTTGTAACAATGTAGTTGAGAATTTTAGATGGTTTTCAGCAAGGATCCTTGGTGTTTCAACAGATTGGAAATCTAATTTAAAATTTTTTAATTCATCACTTAATTTTACGGCGTTTACATCAGCCTCTTTTCTGACAGTGTCTTCTAATTTTAAGGATAAATCTGTACAGTGTTTTTTCATTGAATTATCGTCCATAATAGGAAATTCATAAATCACTTTGAAATTGTCACTGTAACGTTGTAATTGTTCAAAACGTTCCTGTATAGATACTTTGGCGTTATCCAAAATAGTAAAATAAAAATTAATCTTACAATTCAACTTTGGGTCAAGTATAGGCTCATCAGGGGTTTCATAATCAAATTGTCTTTTTTTTCGACGTGGACGAATTATATTAGTTGGGGGAAATTTCGTTGCTATATCAAGTTCTTCTGTAGCAAGTATTTTCGCCTCTTTTATAAACGCTTCAAAACTGTGGTCATTTCTTTTCTGTTCCAAATAATCTACTAAATTTTTTAACGCATTTGAACAATCTTTTAGATTTGTATTCACACCTTGAAGCATCTTACTGACGGAATTAATTTTAGACAGAACATCATGCCAAATAATTACAGAACAAACGAATTTAAAACTATTAATTTTTAAGGCCAATGCTTGGGCTTGTTGTTTGGTGTTAATGTCGCGTGATTTGTCATTTACAAGTTCTTCTAGACCAGGGGTGGCAAACCAATGGCACGCGTGCCATTGATGGCACGCGACAAAATAATTTGGGCACGGCCTTAATTAAGAAATTTAGGTACCTCATCGAAACAATTTATTTTTTCGTCTACATTTGAGGTCATAGTAACAAAGTTCATTGTGAACAAGGCTACCTGTGCTGGAACAGCAACAGTCTGCGCGACAGAGATAGGTAGATTTAGAGCGACTTTCTGACCGAACGTATGGGAGTGAGCTACGGAGTGAGCTAGAGCGGGCGACGCAGAGGGACGGCGAGAGGGGCGCTGTCACGCTTAGTTTGTAGTTCACATGCAGTATTTGAAATAACTAGTTGGATTTTACTTTAAGAATTTATTTTGTAAGTTCTCCCCTGGATCGTTAGGCAGCCCTATTCACATTTATTTTTAAATATTGAATAAATTTTCCCCTGCGTAGCTAGGCAACCCTATTTTCATCTTGTGATAACATATTTCAGCAAATTACAGTTATGTTTCTATCAATTTAGATCACTCTGCATTCCAATAGTTTTTCTGGTGGTCCTTTTCCAATTTTTGGGAGATTTTGATAACCTGAGTTGAATTACGTGTGGTAGTATTTCTCGACCTTTTCCATCCCAGCCTTCACTTGAATAAGTTGGTTGCCCCTGGGCTTCGTGCTGCACCAGCTTAATTATAGCTTGGTTCATTTGTGAGGGATAATTTGGAAGCAAGGAAAGCCCACTGAAAGTTAGGATAATTGTTTATGGTTGCAATCCTTACGTTCACTACGCTCTTGCGGAATGTTGTTGTTTGCACGGCACTCCAGGCTGTCCGCCATCTCCAGGTTAGTCTTCTTCAGCTCCCGCCTTTTAGCTCCGTTATGTACCCAGGAATATGTATTTTTAGGCTATTTCTCCCTGGCATTTGATGGCACGTCATGGCTTCATTAACCATTTCTTTATAAAAAATGGCACGTAGATCAATAAAGGTTAGCCACCCCTGTTCTAGACTATCATAAATTTTCCCTAATTGATATCGCAGAGGTGTAATAGCTTTAATTCTACTTTCCCACCTAGTTGAGCTAACAGCTTTTAATGTGAAATTTGGTACATTAGTTTTAAGTACATTCCATCTATATGGCGAAGAAGAAAAATATGTATATAATTCTTGTATAAGATTAAAGAACTCCGATGTTTGCAAGATAACATTGGCAGAATCATTAACCACTAGATTTATGGGTATGAGCAGCACAAGGTACAAACATTGCTCGAGGATTGATATTTAAAATTCGGCGTTGCAATCCTACATGTTTTCCGCGCATATTTGCACCATTATCATAACCCTGTCCTCGCATATTGTAGATATCCATATTAAAATCTTTCAAAAGTTTTATTACAAAATCGTATAAACCCTCACCAGTCACATCAATAATAGGAAAAAATCCGAGAAAATGTTCACAAATTTTAATTTGTTTATTATCATCTATTATAACAAATCGAACAACGAATGAAATTTGTTTGGTATGACTTGAGTCTGGGGTTGAATCTAGAATAATTGAATAATATTTTGCTTTTGACAATAACTCCCTAATTTGTTCTCTGATTTTATTTGCTGTAAGTGAGATCAATTCATTTTGTAATCTATTTCCTAAATAATGAGGCATACGTTTATGTGAAATTTTACTGATTTGAATATTTTTTAGATGTTCCGAAAGAACTGCAACACATTTTGCAAATGTTTCAACCGTCTTCAAAAAGTTTCCATTGTTTGATTCGAATAATTTATTGGATGACCCACGAAATGCTAAACACTGTCCTGCCAATAATAATATAATTGCAACAATACGTTCTAAAACATTACACCAATATTGTTGTTTCAAATTAAAAATACGTTGTTGTTGGTGATCGATTGTTGTGTAAGTACTCAATCTTTTTTCTAATTCAGTCCATAATTTATAATTTTGAATATGATCAGTTGATCGTTCGTGTCTGGATAAATTATTAGAAAGATGTTTCCAATCTGAAAAACCAGCATCTGTTAACTGAATATTTTTGGTCCCAAAAATTTTGCAACAAAAGTAAAAAACGCAATTTAACTTAATGGAATAAATTAGCCACATACGAGGTATTTTTTCACCATTTGCTAATGTTCGTGTATAATAATGAACCTACAAGCGCCCTTGTTCTGTTAAAGGAAATGAAATTTTTTTTACTTGTGTAGGTCCCATTTTTACTAATACTTCAATTGTTGAATTATCAAGTGATTTAGGCCATGAAGCTGGATCTTCTAAACTCCCACTTTCAATGTCCTCTGGTTCTTCTGGAGTACAAGACTCTGCCGAAGTCGATGGAATCTGTGGCTCTATGGGGACGACTTGCTGACTGTCAGGCGTTGAAACAAAAGGATCTCCAGCCGTGCTTCCACTTTCTTCCTCTGCTCCAGGAGTTTTCAAAAATTGTTCTATAGAGCCCCGCAACTTCTCTTTTTCAGTTTCTTTAGGCAGTTGTCTTTTTCTGTAAGCGGCTCCAGAGAGTCTTTTAGTTCGTCGTCGTTCCGAGCTTGACATCTGAATAAATTTAAAAAAGTTTTGTTTTAATTTACTTCTAGATTACAGTCTTAATAGACTATCAAAGCAGCTATTACGTGAAAATCATATAAATTAAAAAAACGTATATCAATAGCTTACCTTTAATAACCAGGCTCTACAACACACGTTTTATTATGATGAAGTATGATAGAAGTAACTGAGTAATATAGATCTTTAATCAGTACCACAATATTTTATTTCCATATAAGGGCACAAAAATAACAATGGGTCTCAGTATTTTACACCTACATATTGCTTCCACCATTCACAAATGAACGCATTTTTTCGTCGGGTGATATTTATACCCTCGGTAAAATACGTCACCCGGGGATTTACTTGAATTAGTACGAACCAATTCGGGACTTCACAAGAAAGATTTGATATGATGTTACAGATTCCTATCTTAGTTTTTTGTCGTATTTTGGACATTGGTTGATAGAGGGTGCTAATTATTTGAAAGGGAAAAATGAAAACACAAATTATTGGTAATAGTTTCAAATTTATTATTGATTTTTGTGTTAAAATATCTGTAATAAACGCAAAATTGGGATTTCGACTAACAATAAAGTGGTGTTTGTTTTTTGTTCGTGGTTTGCATTTTTCAGAGATGTTTTATTCTCAAATTACTTATTTTTTTAATTTAAATTTGTATAAAATCGGTTTCGAGCGGCCGCCCCTTGCAATCGGCCGCCTGCGTGATGGACACGCAACACCCCACCGGTAGGAACGGCCCTGTGGAAACCCTATCAATTGCCGACGTCGCCGTCGACTTGGTGAAACATTTATAATGCCCCAAGATCGGTGATGCCACCTATATCGAAAAATATTCAAGCAGTACACGCCTATCTACAAACTGCAATCAAAAGCAACAAAAATTAAGACTTTGTACTAAAAAACGACTGCGTCAACAATATAGTGATATTTTCGTGCAAAAACAACGGTTTTTATCCACAGGCAGTGAAATATATCTTGATGGAACATTTTCATACAGTGCTAAACATGTTTTGCAGCTTTTTACTGTTTTTGGGTTAAATAATTGACACTACATAGCTCTTGTGTTTATACTTTTGTCAAAAAAGAGGTTGAAAGTGTATATAACCGCGTTAACTTATGTTAAGGAGGAGTGCATAAGTTCAGTTTTGGCCAATGTGAGTAACAGTTGTTATCCTAACTGTTACCTATCAATTTAAATTATCAAAAAGGAATTAATCCTTTTGTTATTGAGATGAATTTTTTACCACTTCTGTGTATATATTTTTTATTGTAATTGTTAGTTACAATTTCCATTGTTTGTAAGAATGTTTCCCTTCGGGGGCATTCGGGTGGTCACCATATGTTGACCCACCCTTAGCTAAAGGTTTAGGTTTTAAGACAGTGTCCCTCAAGCGCTCATTAGTAGCAGATGTGTTAATAATAATAAAATCAGTTCAGTTGAAGTGCTTGCGTTTTATTCTCACAAACTCTCATTTTTTTATATACAGTCCGCTGAAAATACGCGCATACATTTTTTGGTCCATTCGATCCGCGATTGGGACAGTATTCTCATTGTTTTCGCAAACGAAAGTGCAAGTGTACTTCAAAAACGCATCCACAACAGCTACCTGCTACTGCTACGCATTTTTCAACCCGAGTCCAGTCCGCCAGCTGAATAGTTGGACCTATCGGCAAGATCTCTCTGGTCATCAATCGCGCACACACGCAATCAACATTTGGGTGGTCCACTGCAAAGGGCCAACTCCAGGGCATTCAAAACATCAACTGCAACGGAACATACGAAGGCTGTAGGCACATCTGTTCAGGTCAGAATTTCCAGTATCCTTTGTTCCACAAAAATTCCTGGAACTATTTCGCGCAATTTTAAATATTTTGCAATTCAATAACTACATTTCGGCTTCTAGTTATTAGTAACTTTAAAATTTTATCATGGCTAATAACAGTGAGCAACTTTCACAATTGGTAAGAAAGCGCGGTGCTATAAAAGGTCGATTAACAACGTTTATTTCATTTGTTACAAAACTATATGAAAAATCATTAATACACGTTGAAGATATCGCATCCCTAGAAATCCTTGAACTAGAGGAACGCACTAATAAATGCGATCAATTATCCGTTGATTTCGCGTCGCAACAAGATGAAATCGAAATTTTGGTCGATCAAGCAGACGTCGAGAGTCAATACAACGAACGCCAAAATTTTGAATCCAGTCTTTTTGCAATCAAAGCTAAAGCAATGCACATTTTACAAGAATATAAAAGGCTGAAGTCTCAAAACTCGCCACCCGCGGTAATGAATGGTGATGCCGCAGGTACAGAATCACAATTAAATTTATTTAATATTGAAAATCAGTTCAAACTTCCAGCGCTAAATATTCCAAAATATAGTGGCGGTTATGATGAATGGCTTCCATTTTATGATACATTTTCTTCATTAATTCATAATAACGCTAATTTGAGCACTATACATAAATTTCGATATTTACGTGACGCGCTGCACGGCGATGCTGCTAACGTCGTCCGCAGTTTTGAAACAACCACAGATAATTATGAATCAGCTTGGTCCTTGCTACAAAAACGTTATGAAAATAAGAAATTAAGAATTCATAATCACATTAAAGGAATCGTAGAACTTCCACACGTTACAAAGGAGTCATTTTCATCTCTTCGATCGCTGTTGGACGCTACGCAAAGCCACATTCGTGCTTTAACGTCTCTCAAAATGCCGGTAGAAACGTGGGATAGTATTTTAATACATTTAATATCCGAAAAATTCGACAAAGACACCAAACGCGAATGGGAAGTCACCACCATTAAAAACGATGAAATGCCAACAATGCTCGAAATGCTGGATTTTCTAGAAACACGGTGTCATTTATTAGAAAAGGTAGAGAAGGTGTCAAAGTTTTCAATCACAACACCTCACATTCCGAATTTTTCAGCTAAATCTAAACCTACAGCCGTGAGACCACAACTTAGCCACGCTGTATTTCAGGGCAACCGCTGCCCAGTTTGCCAACAAAATCACCCTACATACGGTTGCAAGAAACTTTTAGATTTACCCATAGATGCTCGCATAACTGAAATAAAGCGCCTTAAATTGTGTATAAACTGCCTACGCCCGGGGCATATTAATTTAAATTGCAGATCTGGGTCATGCCGAAAATGCAATAAACGACACAACTCGTTACTACACTTAGAAAGGGTTCCAATTTTGAGTTCAGCTGCAGACAATCAGTCAGAAGCTCCAGCTCTCGCCCTCATTGGGGAAGTCTCAAATACAACCCAACTTTCTCAAGGCAGCACACAACCAGTTTTGGCAACGGTTGTTGTTAATATTCTTGACCAATCGGGTGCCATACATGACTGCGTAGCATTACTTGATGCTGGATCACAAGCGAATTTTATGACCGTTGACACATGTCAGCGACTAGGTCTACATACGTCAAAGGTAAATATTCCGATTGTAGGTGTGGGAGGTTCCGTTTCCAAATCACTCGAGGTCACTTCGACCACTATTAAATCAAAATACAATAATTACAACTCACGCTTATATTTTTCTCTTTTGCCCAATATCACGCAAAATTTACCTCCTTCCCCAATCAATATAAACGCATTAAATTTACCTGCTAATATAATTTTGGGTGATCCTAATTTTAACATGCCGAAACGAATTGATCTGCTCCTTGGTGTCGATATTTTTTGGGATATTCTGCTTCCCAATCAAACTTCTTGCCCTTATTTGCACAATACAGTCTTCGGATATGTAATTTCCGGTAGAATTCCACAATATCCGCATTCATCAAATTCTTTAGTTTATAATATCAGTTTTTATGATGTAGCGAATCAGTTAACTAAGTTTTGGGAAGTCGAATCTTTGTCAAATGCAAAATTATATTCCCAAGAAGAAAGAGCCTGCGAGGATCATTTTCAAAGAACACACACCCGCGATCCCAATGGCAGATTTATAGTAGAAATCCCTCTGTTGTCATCTCCAGAGAATTTAGGAGAATCACGAGATCGAGCAGAGGTAAGACTGCGCTCCTTAGAAAGAAAATTTTCCACAAATTCGCAATTCAAATTGTTATACTCTAATTTCATAGAGGAATACGAACGTTTAGGGCACATGACGAAAATTGACTCCGTTGATGATAATGCACCTGCGTTTTACTTACCGCATCATGGTGTCCTGAAAAACACAAGTTCTACAACCAAACTGCGTGCAGTTTTTGACGCGTCGGCACCTTCCACTTCCGGTATTTCATTAAATGATATCCAAATGGTTGGACCTACTATTCAATCCGACCTGCTTGCCATACTCATTAGATTCCGCACATATCCATTCGCAATTTCAAGCGATATTGCCAAAATGTACAGGCAAGTTTTAATTACTCCACCTCAGCGCAGCCTCCAAAGAATTTTATGGCGCTCAGACTCAACACAATCTATTAAAACGTACGAATTAAATACCGTCACGTATGGCACCGCAGCTGCCTCATTCCTTGCTATTCGATGTCTGTTTCAATTGGCAGACGAATGCATAGATTCTCATCCCAAAATTGCACAAATAATAAAGGAATGCATGTATGTTGACGATCTTCTTTGTGGTGCTGATACGATAGACGAAGCTATCTACATTTGTAAATCTATTTCCACAATTCTAAATTCTGGAGGTTTTGAGCTCCGGAAATGGCTGTCAAATGAGTCAAAAATTCTGCGCGGTTTGCATTCCAGTGAATGCAACCAAATAATCGAGTTATGGCATGACGAAAGCCAGAAGACTCTCGGCGTATCTTGGTGTTCTACCAGTGATACATTATTTTTTCAAATTTCCACTCCTAAGTTTGACGGGCCCCCTACGAAACGAATTATTTTATCTATAATCGCTCGAATTTTTGACCCTCTTGGTATTTTAAGTCCCTGTATTATAATCACCAAAATTATTTTGCAAATGTGTTGGCGCAGCAAAATTTCATGGGATGATCCCTTGCCCATTGAAATCCGTCACGAATTCGATAAGGTCTTCAATAATCTTTCTTGTCTTAATGATCTTCAAATACCAAGGCATATTTGTTCAGTGTCTACAATGGCTATAGAGCTCCACGGATACTCAGATGCAAGCAAATTTGCATATGGCGGTTGTATCTACGTTCGCCGAGGGGTCATCCACTAGTGTCAATACCTGTACAAGTTGAGCGTCAATACTTGTCAGTACTCAACAATATTTGTCAGTACCCGTCAATTTTCTCAGTACATATCAATACCTGTCAATACGTGTCAATACTCGTCAATCCTTTTCAATACGCTTCAATCCTTTGCAATACGCCTCAGTATCTATCAATAATCTTATGATCTTCAATATGAGAGTCAAAATGTCTTTAATTTGACAATATATTTATACACTGCAACTATTATTAGTAATTCATTCGAACTCTTTACTGACGATCAATCTAAATTTAGGGTTATTCCCCCGTTCCACATGGATCTTAAAAATTTTAATCAACCAATGAAGCAGGGCCACGGTTCAAAAGGACTGCGTTCGGACCGACTCGCATATATTCGGAAAGATTCCTATTTACACAAGTGACGACTACAGTGCCTTGATAGAGACAGTGGCGACAATAGGCACAGTTTGCTACAAAATGGCGGCCAATGGCCTACTAACTTTAAAAAATTGAACGTTTTTGAATGGTTATGGTTACACAACGTATAAATAATATCTTGGTGGCACTGTAAGTCTATGCCAAATTCGAGATTAGCAGGTTAGGTTTTGCGTCAGTTTTGACACAGACTTACGCAAAATCTAACCTGCTAACCTCGAATTTGGTATAAACAAACAAAAGCATTAACAAATTTTGCCTCTTAATGGCGGCCGATTCGAGCGACCAATAAAAAAGAATACACTCTATTGTAGCCACTGTCTCATATAAAGTCACTGTAGTGAGGACGCCGCACACTGCGTGTACTGCTGAATGCTGTTTTACTGCCCCCTGCTGCACCACGTGTATTGTCGAGTGGTTTTGCTTGAATCAGCTGTTTTAGGTTCTTCCCGCGGTGATTGCATTGGCTTTGTCAAGTCTGAATAGGTGAATCACGTATTCACGACTTAAATATTGTAGTGACAGGTGAATTGTAGAGATTCCTATGATTTATTGTCTGTGTTAATTAGCAATGAACGTCCAGGTAAGATATCAGCTCCCGCATCATAATCTTAGAAATTTCACGCAACCAGCTCTCGGGTGCAATCCCATCATATCATGCACTTCGATCACTATTCGCTGGTGCGTCACTGCTGTACATTCATCCTAAAAAGCTGACGCCAAATAAGTTTACACTTGACCCTTGCGTCTTTAAACTCTACTATTTTTATATAAGCTTGTTTCCTGCAAATAATGTTGGCCCAATAAATTGTTTTATTTGCAAGAACTATTGTAGATTAAATTATTTATAAAGTATATTAAAAATAAGCGCTTTCAAAGATATGTACTTTTCACTCGGAGTGTACGCTTACCCCTACACTGTATCGTATTGATGCACCAAGTGAAACTTTTTCTAAGGCTACGATGCGGGAGCTGTACTTATATCTAATGGTAATGTGTAGGTGTGTGTAGGGCTCTTTGGAAGATTCAGCTACGGTAAAATATACAGTGCACACCAATAGTTCGGAATAATCGGGACAAATTCACGTAAACCGTTCAGAACAATTTAACCCAAAAAATGTCAAAGGGGTTTAGCGATTTTGTGTGTGTATACCAAGGCCTGAAAGCAGCTGTTTGCGGGCGCGCAGCCGTTACGTCGGTGTGTGCAGCGCAGCGACCGGAAAACGCATCAAGTCTATCGACTCTCTAGTAAACGAAAAAAAAAAATCTGGTGTAATCACACAACTTCCTTTTACAGTGATCTTATAATTAGCCAAAAATTTGATTTTAAATTTTTAAGCAGTTGTTAAAAATTTTCAAAAATTACAAATTCTACAAAAACGGTACAAAATAGAGCATTAGTTCAAGAGACAAATTTTCTCTATAATTTTAAGCTGAATTTAAAAATGTAATAATATACTGGGTGTTCTATTTAAAATAGAAGTTAATAAAAAAAAATTTAAAAAACCAAAGAAACCCATTTTAGAAGTATTCAACAGGAAAATTACCTACGTCAATACACATTAAAAATGTAATAAAAATGTGAAGTTTGAAAAAATCGTTAGAGCCGTTTTTGAAAAAATCGAAAAAAAACTGAAAAATCACAAGAGTAAACACCTACTTCCGGTTATGCGATTTTCTTCAAAAGCTTGCTGTCGCATCTACATAGTACACAAAACTTATACATGAAGTTTCAACGCCGTACCTCTTCGTTTTTGAGATATTCTGTTCACAGTCACACAGACAAACACACAGACAACTCAATTTCGAATTTTTGGGGTAAATCCAATACTTCCTTTATCGTAAAAGGAAGTAAAAATATAGGTTGTCATTAAAAAAACAACATCGATGACGTCATAACTTTTACAAATATACAGGGTGTCCGGGAAAATGTGGAAAATCTCTTAACCACATATTCCTGTGGTGAAAATAAGTCGATTGCACCCAACTTACCTATGTACCAAAATGTACCGTTTGCCCGTAAGAGGAGTTTAAAGTTTACTTAAAAAATCACATTTTTGTGCGCTGGTCAGAAACGCGTGAACCAATTTTTCTGAAATTTGGCACCTGGACACTTCAAAAGATGGTACTACTTTCAGTAACCAAAGAAACACAAAGAAAGTTGGAAAAGGGTTAAAACTATCCCCACCCTCTGATAATTTTGTTCAGAATTTTCTTAAGGATGCTAATACGATTCTAATATTTTTTTTTAAAAGGAAGACTTATTCCTTATCATTTTATGACTCTTGTATTTCGCATAGTTTAGAAAGGAAAAAAATGTTTTCTCAAACACTGATAACCAATATTAGTGCAGGTTTGCTAGTACGAGTATTAAACAATTTAGTATAAAATTTAGTTGGCCGTGGACACAAACAAAACTTTTTTACAACATGTGTCTACGGCCAACTAAATTTTGTAATACTTAGTAATACTGTAGAGAAGATATACACTTGTGCTCATAAAAATGGAATATACTTACTGTTGGACTCATTTTTGTAATATTTTATTTTGCAATACCGGTTGGTTTGAAACATCGATAGTTAAATAGAGATATAGTATAAAAAATGTATTTAATAATGCGAATAATACGACTTTTCACATCAGTGCAACAGTGAGTGTATTCGATTTTTATGAGCACAAGTGTACAAACTGTAGACAAACAGTTTGTAATTTACGGGCCATTACACCTGGCAGGAAATGGCCCTTTTAAACTAAAGGGTAATGAAAAAATATTGTTAATAGGAAATACAAGGAATTTAAGAAGTCTCGAGAAAATTTAATAGTTATTTACTATACAAGTGGGATAACAGCATCATTAATATACGTGTGTGTAAGTTACAAACGAGTGCGCATCACGAGTTATGTAAGCACACAAGTATATTAATGATGCATTATCACACATGTATTGTACAAAATTTTATCTACGACTACCTAAAATTGAGAAAAGTGCATTAAGAGAAATGTCAGATCTGTCATTTTCAAAAATATTTTAGTAGGCAAATGTCATTATGTCATTCATTTGACACTATTTCAGTTACGTAAGTCATTACACAACTCAGTTGCGTAATGAAACCATTACATAACTGAGTGGTGTAATGAGCTTCATTACCTAACTGAAATAGTGTCAAATGAGTGACGTAATGCGTTACTTATCCCATTGGAGTAGATAAAATAATATTACTTATGTTTCATAAATGTATAAATTTCAAAATAAACGCTCAATAAACAATGTTTCCATTTTATTTCATTAGGTACCTACTTTCAAGGCACTGTCGGTGGACAAAACTATTGACAGTGACAATTCACCAACGAACAGTTCTTGTAAAAGTCTACGTTGCAGAAGGTCTTTAAATTTGGCAGAATCTCTACTTTTTTTTATTATCCTGATATTCTCAAGGCCCACCGGTACCTGTCATTACTTTACAGTACTTGCCAATACTAAGCAATACTCTTCAATACCATGCAGTTCTTGTCAATACTCCGCAGTTCGTCAATACTCCGCAGTACTTGTCAATACTCCGCAGTACGTGTCAGTACCATCAATAGCGAGAATTCTCGTCAATTTTTCAATACCTGTACATGATTTTGGGCAGTGGATGACCCCTCCACGTTCGCTATGTGGATTCCAACGGACACGTCATCACCAATTTGTTGTATTCCAAAACTAAAGTAGCTCCTGTAAAGCAAATTACCATACCTCGGCTAGAGCTTCTAGGAGCTCAGATTTTAGTAAGGCTAATGAAAAAGGTGTCGGAATCTTTAAAACGGTCTCTTAAGCGCGTGACGTATTGGACAGACTCAACAATAGTCTTAGGTTGGATTCATACACAACCAAACCAATTGGAATTGTTTGTAGGAAATCGCATTTCCGAAATTCAAACATTATCGGAACCTCCACAGTGGCGCCACGTACCGACTCATATGAATCCTGCAGATTTACTCTCACGCGGACTTGCGCCTCCCGCACTCAAGGAATGCGAGCTATGGTGGCATGGTCCTCGATTTTTAATGCAGTCGGAAGAAAACTGGCCTGCATTTCCATGCGAGGAAGTAAATTTATTGCAGTCCTTTACAAACTCAACGCAACCTACAGAATCAAAAATATCAACCTTTGTAAAAACTCATTCCGATTTTAATCATTTAATAAAAATAACAGCTTGGTGTCTCAGATTTATAAACAATATTCGCAAACCAAATAACAAAGTTTTCACACCCTTATCCGTGCAGGAATTAAACAACGCCTCTTCGCGACTGATCATTTTGGTACAACAAGACGAATTTCCTAAAGAAATTAAGGCTCTACACGACAATAAGCCCTTTGGAAAAAATTCACCGTTAAAGGGATTCGATTGCTTTATTCACATAGACGGAACCCTTCGCGTTGGAGGACGTTTAAAACACGCAATTTTGAATTTTAATCAAAGACATCCCATTATTCTTCCTGCGCGAAATCATTTGACGGAACTAATACTCACACGCGAGCACATAAGGCTATTGCATTGTGGACCACAGCAACTTTTGTTTTCAATAAAATAAAAATATTGGCCTTTACGAGGTAGGCAATTGGCAAGAAAAATTACGCGCAATTGTATAAAATGCATAAGGGCTAAACCCAAATTCTCTCAACCCATAATGGGGAATTTACCGAAATCTCGTATCACACCGGCACCAGCATTCACCACCACCGGGGTTGACTTCGCAG
Source organism: Agriotes lineatus (assembly GCA_940337035.1). Taxonomy (NCBI): domain Eukaryota; kingdom Metazoa; phylum Arthropoda; class Insecta; order Coleoptera; family Elateridae; genus Agriotes; species Agriotes lineatus. The sequence goes on along the minus strand of CALNHX010000753.1, from coordinate 196,337 downwards.
GTCCCTTTTTAATTAAAGACAGAAAAGGGCGTGGCTGTAAAATAACCAAATGTTATTCATGTCCATTTATCTGCCTCGCAACTAAAGCAATTCATATAGAATTGGTATCCAACCTTTCAACGGAAGCATTTATACTAGCTCTTCGACGTTTTGCCTCTCAACGCAGTATGCCATCCGAAATTCTGTCTGACAACGGAAAAATTTTTATTGGTGCCAAATCACAGTTAAAGGAACTAGGATCTTTCATGTTCAGTAAACAAAGCGATCTTAAGTCAAAACTAACACAAAATGGTTTCAATTGGAAATTCATACCATCATATTCCCCCCACATGGGAGGAATTTGGGAAGCAGGAATAAGGTCTATGAAGTCACATTTGAAAAGGGTTTCTGGAAACGCTATGTTAACGTTTGAGGAATTGTACAGCCTCATGGTGCAAATCGAGGCAATATTAAATTCCAGACCTCTATCCCCTCTATCTTCACATCCCTCTGACCTAGAACCTCTGACACCAGCACATTTTTTGGTGGGAAAGCCACTTACAATGGTACCAGATCCGGACCTCCAGCACATTCCTGAGGCTAGGCTTTCTACCTACCAGCGGCTCCAGCATATTCAGCAGCATTTCTGGCGGAGATGGAGCAAGGAGTACGTGTCTGATCTTCAAACACGGTCCAAATGGCAACACAGCACCGGCATCATCAAGGTTGGAGACCTTGTCATCATCAAGGACGACCATCTTCCACCGCTCAGGTGGTTACTTGGAAGAATCACCGAGCTGCACCCTGGTAGTGACAAAGTGCCGCGAGTGGTATCCGTGAAAACGGTAAAGGGAGTGATTCGCCGTGCCGCAAATAAACTATGTGTTTTACCTGTCGCCCCATGAAACTGACTAATGCAGTGATGAATCTCATTTTCTTTAGTTTATTATATTTGTTTTCGTTATTTATTAGGTTAAGATGTCCAATCACACTAAATATTATTCGAATGTTCTTCGTTAATTTTGAAATTACCCTGAGCAATTTCAAGGCGGGGAGTTTATGTTAGTTACAATTTCCATTGTTTGTAAGAATGTTTCCCTTCGGGGGCATTCGGGTGGTCACCATATGTTGACCCACCCTTAGCTAAAGGTTTAGGTTTTAAGACAGTGTCCCTCAAGCGCTCATTAGTAGCAGATGTGTTAATAATAATAAAATCAGTTCAGTTGAAGTGCTTGCGTTTTATTCTCACAAACTCTCATTTTTTTATATACAGTCCGCTGAAAATACGCGCATACAGTAATAAAAACTTATTTTACAAATTGTGTGTATAATTTATTAAAATTAAAATAAGAAATATATAGATACATTGATTTGTTATGCAACAAATTCCTGGTTTTATTTATTTTTTTACTATATAATTAATGTCAGTGTTAAAGTGAAATTATGGAATGAACCGTAAGAACGCCGTACGTATCATTGGTAAGTACCTGATTAAAGCTAAGCACTAATGAGCTTGTACGAGATCACGTAATTGCCTCGGAGTCAATTTACCTATCACTCTTTTCCTAGTTTGACCGCTGGGAGACAATTCGACTATGTCCACGGTAGCATACCTTCTTTAATTTCAGGGTTAAGAACATGCAATGATACAATAGTTTCAATGCGTGCATGTATATTATAAAATTGTATATTAATAGCTATTTATGCAACAAGTGCTAAAAGTTGATGTTTATGCACGAGACATAAAAATCATGAAACGAAGCCGAAGGCTGAGTTTCATAACATGTCGAGTGCAATAACACTTTTAGCACGAGTTTGCATACAATATTTTTCCTACGACCTTACATTTTCTGTTATTAATCCATAAATGTCGATTTAACAAAGGTTTGCATTTATGACAGTTATAATTTATGTCATAATAAAGAGATGGCCTTGACGCGCAGGTGAATGACATTACTCATTACATAACGCTTTAATTATTTAAAAAACACTTTACCTCTAACGCAAGAAGTAACTAAAATAAATTTACAACCTCACTTCCAGTTTGAAATTGTAGTTTTATAACCTCACTTCACTTTTAGCACATGGGCTAAAAGTAAACAGCTGATCTCATTTTAAACAGGCTAAATTATAAAACGTCACTTTTAGTGAAAAAATTTAGCGCTAAAAGGCCTACTTTTAGTGGTGGTCGTAGAAAATAGCTATTTATGCAACAAGTGCTAAAAGTCGACGTTTATGCACGAGACATAAACGACTTTTAGCACGCGATGCATACAATACTTTATCTACGACCTTAATTTTACTGTTATTAATCCATAAATATCGATTTAACAAAGGTTTGCATCTACGACACTTCTAATTTATGTCATAATAAACAGTAGGCCATGCCGCGCGGGCGAATGTTTGCTGAGTTTAGATTGGACCGTGCTCGCAAGAGGTTGTGTTTTCACGCTGCAGAAGTGAATGCGGGCGATATAGCATAAACTTTAGTGTAATCTTCAACTACAAGAACTGGATTTGACCTCTTGTCTATTTATTAATCCACATTTACCAACTATCAAATTATAAAAGAGGCGTTTAAAAATTACTTCTACGGCTATATTCGGCTACGCCAAGTCGCAACTTTTAACATGTATCACAGTTACCTCAGAAATCCGACACTTATATACACAAGTAATACCAATCCAGAAGATACCCTAATGGAAGGCGATGCAATCGCTATCCAAGATAAAACAAACTAAAATAAACGGCCTATCACCTCTCCACCTTCGGAGAATCAAAGCAAAAAGTACTCATTCGACAATGCAGAACTTTTAAGCCAAAATAAATATTAACTCCCGGCGCAAATTGACCCAGCAAGTGACACGGTAGATACGTCAAATACAGTAACCGCGGCTCGCAAGGTACCGCCAATATTTTTGCAAGATGCCAACCAAAGCAAGAGAAATTTTTCATCTGACTAAATTGAACCACTGCATAATACGAGTTGAACCTAGACGCAATAGTGTAGATACTCCCCAGTGCACTAATTGTCAACGTCTGGGCCACACAAAAAATTACTGCTACCTACAGGCAAGATGCGTTAAATGCACCATTATTCGCAATGCACTAAAACACGAGCACAAAAACCACAATGTGTAAACTGCGGTGGCGAACATCCTGCAAACTACCGGGGATGCAGCTACTACATAAATCTCAATAAGAAAACGACACCCACACAACAAAAACCCACAGCACAAAAACCAAATATATATAACTTTGTAACCCCAGGTACTAGTTATGCCCATGTCACCCAGAGTATGACCCAAACACCTTCCAGCAATGCTCAACAAATCTTTCCTAACTCTCCACAACCGTTGTCTATCATTGACCTAATCCAATCAATTTGGAAAATATTAACGCCTTTTCATGATCAAATAAAATAATTTATCTTCTCATTGATTCCCTCCTTTTTCAATGGCAAATAACTCACCACACATCCTATCTCATCTAATCATCGCAAATTTTAATGCTGATGGTTTATTAAAACAAAGATCATTTATTATCGCCTTTCTAGCAAGGCACAATATAGACATCTTAATAGTCACCGAAACGCATTTAGCAAACGGCGAAACGCTGAAAATACCACATTACGATATTTATCGGCAGGATCGTGAAACGCATTTTGCATCAGGAGGCGTCGCTATAATCATTAACGGCACCTTCTCCGCACATTCATACGTCATCCGAAGACTAATTAACCTCGAAGCATTTGTTGTTAATTTAGAACTTAAAAACAATAGAAATGTAAAGGTTATTGCAGTTTATAAACCACCAAATAAATGACTACTGGAAGAAGATATCGCAACTCTCTTTACCTCTGATACCCCAACATTAGCTGTTGGTGATTACAATTCAAAAATTACTCTCTGGGGTTGTAGAATCAGCAACCCAAGCGGAAATAGACTGCAGAGTTTTATTTCAAATCACGCTATTCAATTGTCAGCGCCAACTGAACCAACCCACTATCCATATAGAAGACGAAGCCGGACAACTCGGCGCCGCCATCTCGGCGCGGGGCCAGCTCGGCGCCGGGACAACTCGGCGCGGAGCCATCTCGGCGCCAGCCAACTCGGCGCTAGGCCATCTCGGCGCCGAATTCAAATTCGCAAACTACAGTGTGCACTACGTAAGTAAATTATTATAAACAATAATCAGTAATGTGATCGACAAAGAGCTGGCATCAAATGAAAGAAAAGTATTTGGAATTTCTTGGAAAATCAAACACTGACGACCAGAGGTGGTTGCAAAGTGATTACAAATGGGCCAAACAAAAGTTGTCACGTGACTTCCGTCATGAGTAAAATTTTAAATTTTTTTAAAATAATTACGAAACATGCATTTACTAGTCAAGATAGAGACAGATTTTACGAAAAAAAGTTTTCTGGCTTTGAGATTGTTCAGTCAGCTAAAACTAACACACAATAAAAAATCTCATTGAAATCTTGCTTAATTTCCGAAAAATAGCACTTTTTGCATTCGAAAAACGCCATTTTCTAACTAAGTAAAGTGCCTTTTATGTGACAAATATTTCTTTAATGTTTATTTTCCAAATCAAATAATTTTATTTTTAACAAAGTTTTTTTATTATGAAATAAAAAACGTAAAAAATATTTGTTTTTCCATGGCAGTCTTTGTTAAAAGTAAAATTCTTTGATATGGGACCTAAACATAATAGAAAATGTAAGAGATCAAAGTTGGCCGAGGATTTTGAAATTGAAATGGTATAGCAGCCTAGATGTTGATTCTAAACAACTTTTCTTAATAACTTTTTGTCGTATTTGCTACATAAAAGACGCGCTACTCTACAGTAAAATAGGTTTTTTGAAAACTTCTAAGACATACTTAATTTTTCAAAACTGAAATGCTGTTAGAAATTCGCCTTTAAACAAGCAGGGCTGAACACCAAAAAATTAAAATTTAAATCGATAATTTTTTACCTTTAAAAGAGTCGTTTCACCTATTCGGGGACACACTGTATATACTTGGTGATTTTTAAGTTGATTCTTTTCTTTTACCAGGATATAAAGCTAAAAAAATAAGATTTTTTTCTCATTTGACACTTTTCCGAAATATCAAAACTAAAGGAGGTACAGGGTGTTAAAGTTTCAAATTAAAAACTTAACTTTGGCAAAGGCGGCTGGACAATTTTATTTTTGTTTATCTCTGTTGTCAAGCAATGACCTCTCAACTAGTTTCCCATTGTAATTTTCTTAATGTTATTGCTACTATAATGGCTTATGTTTATGAAAATAATGAAGGAGTGAATATGCTTATTATTTACTGGGAGTGTCGTCAAAATACCGCTGCCGCATCGGTCTGATACGCGGAACGTGTGTGTAGAAGCAAATGCTGATAATTTTGAATATATCATTTAAGTTAGATTAAGTTTAGTTTAATTTTTGGTAAGTAATTTTAGTTCTTAATTTGAAACGCCCTGTACCTCCGTTAGTTTTGATATTTCTCAAAAGTGGTAAATGAAAAAAAAGCTTACTTTTTTAGCTTTATATCCTGGTAAAAGGCAAGAATCAACTTAAAAATCACCTTGTATACAGGGTGTCCGGAAAATACGTGTACAACGGAAGACCACAAGTTCCTTTGCCCAAAATATGATGATTTAAAATGATTAACTTTTTCAAATGTTTCAACCGCCTGTATAATCACCACAATTTTTTTTGTAAATAGTTACTTTAATTTATAAGCTATTTCGTCTCTTACAATATTCTAGTTGGGTGAACGTTTTCGCCACAAAAAAATAATTTTCTAAATCCCTACAAGCCTAGTGTTGAATTACAATTATCTACTGATTCAGGCTTGTAGAATTTTTTTTGTGGCTAAACCGTTTACCCGACTAAAATTTTGTAAGAGAGATTATAGCTTCTAAAATAACGTAGCTATTCACAAAAAACGTTGGTAGTGATTATACAGGGGTTTAAAAAAAATATGGATGGATAATTTATTGTGACAATGTTTTTAAACACCCTGTAATTTTCGAAATTAAGGTTTATTCAACAAAAGGCTATAGTTTACTGGTACAAATGCATGGCAAAAAAATTAATAAAATATATCAAAGATTTTTCGACTTACTTGAAAAACTAATCATTTTTGAAGACCTCTAGTTGCTAAACTAAGCAACTTTGTATATAAGTAAGTTGAGTTAAATCATCATAATTTGGGCCAAGGAACTTGTGGTTTATCGTTGTACACGTATTTTTCGAACACCCTGTATACAGTATACAGTGTGTCCCCGGATAGATCAAACGACTCTTGTAAAAGGTAAAAAATTCTCGATTTAAATTTTCATTTTTTGGGGTTCAGCCCTGCTTGGTTAAAGGCGAATTTCTAACAGCATTTCAGTTTTGAAAAATCAAGTATGCATTGGAAGTTTTAAAAAAACCTATTTTTTACTCATGACTTCAAAATTCATATTTCCCGGTCATTCCCGATACGCCGAAAGTTACTTTTCCCGCACTGCGGTGTTTTTTACTTTTCAACAAAAACTATAAACCGTTCAATAGTTATTTGCCAGATAGGAGGCCATGTTGGGGTGATGAATTTCACCCTGTAAATATGCTGTCAGCCATTAAGAAAAGTTATGTTATGCCCATTTTATACAAAATGATAATTTTATGTTAATGTACAAAACGTGAGTGCCAGATTTGGTTTTGGATTTTGTGCCACTTTTATTATTGGTTAAGATACATTTCATGAAAGACAACTTGCTGATTCTGAATACGTGTCATACTTTGTTGAGTAGGCATAATGGTATCATGAAAGTCGTTTTTTATTGTAATTATAAATTGTATACAATAGTATATTACGTAATGAGTGTATAATGTAAGCCAGTTTTATTAAAAGGTCGCCGAAACGTCTTTTTAAAAAACGTTTATTTTTATTTTACAATGAAATATAACATTGGAAGCACACAGCTAGCCGCCGGACAATATCTTACATCTAGCTATGATACGAACACACTGGAACTTATCGACTGACTGGAGCTTAATTAAAAGATGCAAACTACTTGTATATATACTATGTCTAATCAGCTAAGATAAGCGTTATCTCCAAAAGGGAGCGTGAGACATGAAGCCACGTGCGTTCAAGGTTTGCAGACTTGCAGTTTACACAAAGGAGCTATTATCTTATCAAGGTTTCAAGCTTGCAGTTTACACAAGGGGCCATTGTCTAGCTACAATGTAACTGGCCATATTACACGAGAATTGTTTAGAACACGAGCGAACGCAGTGACATAACCTTAAATTGTAAGTTTGATTTTCAAAACCGGAAAATAGTATTTTTATCATTGTGTGTAGAAGCTAAGGTGGATAATGGACATAGAAGACGGCAAAAATGAAATTTAGTGTACTCCACCAGACATCACAAATGCAGCAAAGGCAGTTTCGTTGGATTTGCTACCAGAACAATCGAGAAAAAACTATGAAACTGTGTACAACAGTTTCAACGAATGGCGGCTAAAAAACAAAACTTCCTCCTTTTCTGAAGATACTGTGCTCGTTTACTTTAAGGAAATAAGTGAAAAATTCAAATCATCAACGTTGTGGACTCACTATTCGATGCTCAAAAGTACTCTCAACATAAAGCATAACGTGAACGTCGAGTCTTACGGGCGAGTACGTGCTCTGCTAAAAAGAAAGGCGGAAGGTTATCAACCAAAAAAGTCGGAGGCATTTAGTGGGGACCAAATTAACAACTTTATTAAGGAAGCGCCTGATGTTAAATATCTCGCAACAAAAGTAACAATTTATTTGCTAATTTATTATTAACTTTAAATAAGACAATGTGTTTACAGGTTGCCTTAATAATGGGGGTGATGGGGTCTTGCCATTCAAATGAACTTTATGCCATGAAAATTGGTGAAGTAGGTGCTACTATTATTATTACTTTTTTCTTTCTCTTGTTGTTTGCCTTTGTTCTGCTTCTGATTTTTGCAATGCATAAAAGTTTATTTTTAAAGTGTGCTCATATCAATAGTCGCTCATTAACTCACAATTTTGCCGATTTCAGGGATTACGTTCTCCAGGAGTCATACGATCTTCTAGCCATTACCGAAACCTGGTTGAGTGATAACATTCTGAACGATATCATATTCATTAATGGCTACACCATTGTGCGCAGAGACAGACAAACCAGAGGTGGGGGAGTCGCCTTTTACGTAAGATCAACTTTGGTATTCTCTGTTATTGACACTGTCCGAGATATTGAGGAATTATGGCTAAGCGTATCCTTTGAGGGTCGTAGGTATGCATTTGGAGTTGTATATAACCCGCACCAAAGATTTTATGTTGATTTTATAAATACCCTAGAATCAAGTCTGTCTGTGATATTACCAACTGTGGCGGATCTATTTTGCTTTGGAGACTTTAACATAGACATGTTTGATACTGAGAGTCGAGCTACTGCCTATGTTACTGATTTTTTAGAAACTTTTGATCTTCATCAGTTAATTAACGAACCTACTCGGGGCCTGGACACAACGCCCACTGGTCACAAACCCCAACTCAGAATTTGGTCATAACGCCCAACTTCGATTCTGGTCACAACGCCCAACTTGGTCACAACGCCCAATTTTGATTTTGGTCACAACGCCCAACTTGGTCATAACGCCCAAAATCGATATTGGTCACAACGCCCAACTTGGTCACAACGCCCACCGACGCCTGTTATAGGAGAGAGCTATCGACGCCACTTAAACCACCGTTTTGGTCATAACGCCCAACTTTGATTTTGGTCACAACGCCCAACTTGGTCACAACGCCCAATTTCGATTTTGGTCACAACGCCCAATTTGGTCACAACGCCCAATTTCGATTTTGGTCACAACGCCCAACTTGGTCACAACGCCCAACTTGGTCACAACGCCCAATTTCGATTTTGGTCACAACGCCCAACTTGGTCACAACGCCCAATTTCGATTTTGGTCACAACGCCCAACTTGGTCACAACGCCCAATTTCGATTTTGGTCACAACGCCCAACTTGGTCACAACGCCCAACTTTGATTCTGGTCACAACGCCCACTTTGGATTCTGGTCACAACGCCCACTTTTGATTCTGGTCACAACGCCCAACTTGGTCATAACGCCCAAATTTGATTTTGGTCACAACGCCCAACTTTGATTTTGGACATATCGCCCCGGCGGCACATAAAGTAAAATGAATAATAATAAATTAAACTTTTAAGGTGAGGTAATAGGTAGGAACATTTTTCAAGTTCCCGTAAGTAGTATTAATATTATTTATTTTTCATAATAATTGAGTGGCGTAATGCGTTGTCCAAAAAGTTTCTAAATTCGGATTATAACATATAAAGTTGTACTTTTTATATGGAACTCATAGTTAACTGTGGCATTATGAGACATATGTCGTATGGGATCGATTTATTAATTTTCACTACTTTATAGCAACAATTCACAATTTTTAATATTTCGTCGTTTTCTAGTTGAAAACTTGTGCCATTTAGAATATACGTGATTAAACAAAGTTTTTGCGTTGTTACAATACCACCGTTTGATTGACAGAATTAATCACGTTTGATTGTTGCTTATAATATTATAGTGTCCTTCATATATCCATTCATCAGAACATTTTATTGTCCATTAAAACCTCTGCAGTTTCCCAAATTAAAAATTCATTTGCAAAAATGTAAATATCCTACTTCTATACAAAGGAGGTTCGAAAATATGAAAATGATTGAAGAAAAAAGTACTCTTATTTTTCAAAATACACAAAAATGTTAATTGGAAGTATTTGTTATAACATATCTATTAATAGTTATTTAACAAACAAGTATGTTAATGAGAACGATTAATAATCGAGACATTTTAATGCGCGAGCGCTAGCGAGCGAGTTAATTGTAGATATTATTAATCGCCGATTAACATACGAGTTAGTTACAATATTTTTCCGTTGATCGTACATTATTAATTTGAAGAGAATTTAATTTTATTGCATGAAAAGAATTTGACACTTAAAGTTTTGACATTAATGGTACCGGGTGACCATAAATGGTTGTGATTTTTTTCTTAGGTTGGCACTGTTTATGTTGGTGACATTGTAAGTCTATGTTAAATATGAGGTTAGCAGGTTGGGTTTTGAGTCAGTTTGTGTCAAAACTGACGCAAAACCTAACCTGTTAACCTCGAATTTGACATACACTTACAGTTCCACCAACATAAACAAATTTTTAAAAACGTTTATTAAGAAAAAATCATTCATTAATAAGGGTCATTAATATACGATTCTCTATAGCTCGTTTCACTCTGACTATGCAGTACAGAGAACATACGACAATGTTATTTAAAGGCAAACTTCGCTTGCTGCGTTGCTGCTTGTAGACAGCACTCAGGTATACTATATGCTGCTCTTTTCAAATTGACGCAGAAGCGACAAAAAGGGTTTACTTCAACAAGGTATTAACAAATAAGCCGACTGCAATACAAAAGGCGGATTTATTATGATTGACGTCTTCGTGTTCAGTTTTAAGCAACTTGCTATCCCTGTACACTGCGTAGTTAGAGTGAAACGAATTACTTAAAAATTTGACACAAAAATGAAATTGGTTTGCACTGATTTCGAATCACGTAATATCCTGGTTGCTAAGTGAGGGAAAACTCAGATTTGACAATAGTCGTTTATCGTATCCCTTGATAAGTTAACTTTGAAGTATTTCATTTGGTAATACACAGCGTGGTAAGAAAAAAATAGGAGAAACCAGAAAAAAATGTTTTCGGGGCAAGTAACTGTGACTTTATGTTTGACACTTTCTTTTAACCTCTTTAAATAACATTTTTGTCTATTTTGAAAAATAACGGTACTTTATTCTTTAACCATTTTCATATTTTTGAACCTCCCCTGTAAACGAATATATTTACATTTTGGCAAGTGCATTTTTAGTTTGAGAAGATGTAGAAACTTGTATCAGGAATAAAACACTCTGATAAATGGATGATAAAAAAATCCATGTGTTACAAATTTATGAGGGACAGTATATGTTATATTATACAGATTGGTGGTGGATAGTGTGAACATAGGTAGTCCATTGAGCTAGAATACAGTTTATGGGCTTTGTATGCGTTAGACAGAAGTAGACATATATGATTTAAAATCTAGTATCCTAGAAATCAGTGTTTTCTAAAAACAAAACTTTTTGATTCTGCGAATACTAGATGTTAATCGCATATAGGTCTGTTTATGCCTAACGCATACCAAGTCCGTAAACTGTATTCACACACATTTGATTACTTATGTTCACATTTTCCGCCACCTAAAAAAATCCTCTTACTCATGATACCACCTACAACTATGAATTTCATCTACTGACTACCCACTGCACTCGTATCGAAAAGGTGCCAGAAGAACGTCAAATTACTTTTATCTATTTTTTTCGTTGACCGCTTGTTAATTTCAATTTTAATTAATTATTTTTCCTAAAAAAGGATGGATTAATAGGCGTCATTAATACACTGTTTTTGATTAATACACTCTTTTGCATTAATTAACTGTTTTTTAAAAAAGGATGGATTAATAGATCTATTAATACACTGTTTTTGATTAATACACTCCTTTTCATTAATTAACTGTTTTTGTGATTTTGGCGTTTTGATGATACTTTGCATGGAGGTTAGTTGTATAAAAGATGTTGCGGTCAACGAAAAAAATTTGTAATCAACTCGTTTGTTAATGGGCGATTAATAATCTCAACTATTAAAGGCACTCACTAGCTATCGCTCGTTCGTGCTTTAAACAGTTTCGATTATTAATCGCCTTCATTAACACACTTGTTGGTTAAATAACTATTATAAATAAGTGAGATATTGTCAAAAAACAAAAATAGACAAAAATATTATTTAAAGAGGTTAAAAGTAGATGTCAAACATAAAGTCACAGTTACTTGCTCCGAAAACATTTTTTTCTGGTTTCTCCAATTTTTTTTCTTACCACGCTGTGTATTACCAAATGAAATACTTCAAAGTTAACTTATCAACGGATACGATAAACGAGTATTGTCAAACCTGAGTTTTCCCTCACTTAGCAACCAGGATATGACGTGATTCGGAATCAGTGCAAACAAATTTAATTTTTGTGTCAAATTTTTAAATAATTTATTAACAAACGGACCAAATAACAATTAGGTAAAAATCAATTATAATTTTTTCCGTTGATTGTCTATTTATGGGTTTCATTAATGTATAGAGAATCGTCTATTAATGATACTTATTAATGAATGATTTTTTATTAATAAACGATTTTAAAAATCTGTTTATGTTGGTGGCACTGTAAGTCTATGTCAAATTCGAGGTTAGCAGGTTAGATTTTGCATCAGTTTTGACACAAACTGACTCAAAACCTAACCTGCTAACCACATATTTGACATAGACTTACAATGTCACCAACATAAACAGTGCCAACCTAAGAAAAAAATCACAACCATTTATGGTCACCCGGTACCATTAATGTCAAAACTTTAAGTGTCAAATTCTTTTCATGGAATAAAATTAGATTTTCTTCAAATTAATAATGTACGATCAACAGAAAAATATTGTAACTAACTCGTATGTTAATCGGCGATTAATAATATCTACAATTAACTCGCTCGCTAGCGCTCGCGCATTAAAATGTCTCGATTATTAATCGTTCTCATTAACATACTTGTTTGTTAAATAACTATTAATAGATATGTTATAACAAATACTTCCAATTAACATTTTTGTGTATTTTGAAAAATAAGAGTACTTTTTTCTTTAATCATTTTCATATTTTCGAACCTCCTTTATATAGAAGTAGGATATTTACATTTTTGCAAATGCATTTTTAATTTGGGAAACTGCAGAGGTTTTAATGGACAATAAAATGTTCTGATGAATGGATATATGAAGGACACTATAATATTATAAGCAACAATCATACGTGATTAATTCTGTCAATCAAACGTTGATATTAAAACAACGCAAAAACTTTGTTTAATCACGTATATTCTAAATGGCACAAGTTTTCAACTAGAAAACTACGAAATATTAAAAATTGTGAATTGTTGCTATAAAGTAGTGAAAATTAATAATTCGATCCCATACGACATATGTTACTGAAATGGGAGAAAATCCGTTTTCTCATAATGCCACAGCTAACTATGAGTTCTATATAAAAAATACAACTTTATATATGTTATAATCCGAATTTATAAACTTTTTGGACAACGCATTACGCCACTGAATTATGAAAAATAAATAATATTAATACTACTTACGGGAACTTGAAAATTTTCCTACCTATTACCTCATCTTAAAAGTTTAATTTATTATTATTCATTTTAGATACACATTTTTCTTACTTTCTGTGCCGCCTGGCCGATATGTCCAAAATCAAAGTTGGGCGTTGTGACCAAAATCAAACTTGGACGTTATGACCAAGTTGGGCGTTGTGACCAGAATCAAAAGTGGGCGTTGTGACCAGAATCAAAGTTGGGCGTTGTGACCAAGTTGGGCGTTGTGACCAAAATCGAAATTGGGCGTTGTGACCAAGTTGGGCGTTGTGACCAAAATCGAAATTGGGCGTTGTGACCAAATTGGGCGTTGTGACCAAAATCGAAATTGGGCGTTGTGACCAAGTTGGGCGTTGTGACCAAAATCGAAGTTGGGCGTTATGACCAAAACGGTGCTTTAAGTGGCGTCGATAGCTCTCTCCTATAACAGGCGTCGGTGGGCGTTGTGACCAAGTTGGGCGTTGTGACCAATATCGCTTTTGGGCGTTATGACCAAGTTGGGCGTTGTGACCAAAATCAAAATTGGGCGTTGTGACCAAGTTGGGCGTTGTGACCAGAATCGAAGTTGGGCGTTATGACCAAATTCTGAGTTGGGGTTTGTGACCAGTGGGCGTTGTGTCATAGCCCCACCTACTCGCGTAACAAGTACATCAAGCACTCTACTAGATTACATATTAACTACAAATAAAGATATTATTACTTTAGTCTCTGTAATTTCATTACATCGTAATTTTGATCATTCTTTAACATGCTGTACTATCAATCTACCTCATGACAACATTTTGCCGAATCTTAGAACGAGTAGAGATTTTAAACATTTTAATTATCAACAATTTTATTCAGCTCTACGTTCTATTCCTTGGAAAAATATTTATGATATTAATAGCATAGATGCCAAACTTAATTTTTTTAACAAAAACATAACGATTTTGCTAGATGTATTTGCACCAAATAAAACTTTTCGAATTACTAAGCCGTTTGCTCCATGGTTAACGGACACTATAAAGGATATGATTCGTGTACGAGATCGAGTTCTAAGTCGTTTTAAGGAAACCAAAAATCCAAGTCATTATGATTATTATAAACAACTACGTAATCGGGTTGTAGGTGCTATTAGGAAAGAAAAAAAAGTTTACTATAATACGTTATTTACAGAAAATTCGAAGTTCTTTTGGCAAAACTTAAAGGATCTAAACATATCAAAAAAATCAAAAAGCGCTATTTTGCCCTCCGCCTTGTCCGACGGTAAAAAAATTAACGATTATTTTATTGATTCGTTGCCCACATCAAACACAAACCTAAATAGTGATGACGTCACTTCGTTTTATTGTAGTAATATTAAAAGTTCTGTTAGCGCGTTTTTCGTATTTAAACCAGTAGACGAAGTTCAAGTTTCAAAAATTATATCCACAATTAAAACTAATGCCGTTGGTTGTGAGGGAATTGGAATAAATGTCATTAACTTTTGCATTCCATTTCTTTTGCCAATTATAACCCATCTTATTAACTTCTGTTTAATTAATTCGACATTCCCTAAAGCTTGGAAGCAGGCTATAGTAACACCTATTCCAAAAATAAACGCTCCTAAAGATTTTAAGGACCTCAGACCTATTAGCATCTTGCCCACGTTATCAAAAATTATAGAAAAAGTCATGGAGCAACAGCTTCGCGAACATGTACAATCAAATAATGTGCTGCCTGTTACACAGTCAGGTTTCAGGACAGGGCATGGCTGTGCTACTGCTTTGTTAAACATCGTCGATGACTTACTTACAGCTACAGATTCGGGTAAAGTAACAGCTCTTGTTTTATTAGATTATTCCAAAGCATTCGACACAATCTCCCATAAAATCTTCTTATCAATCTGCCATTTTATAGGATTGCTACCAAAAGCCACTACTCTTCTATCTAATTACATAACTGAACGCTATCAAGCAGTGCAAGTTAACAATGAAATTTCGTGTTTTCGTCATGTAACCTCGGGTGTTCCTCAGGGTTCCATCCTTGGACCTTTGCTCTTTACAATTTACATCTCTTATTTTCCCTCTGTAGTAGACTCCTGTAATTGCCATTTTTACGCTGATGACTCTCAAATTTATTTTTCTTTTAATGTTCAAGAAGCAGCTCGCGCTAGTCAACTAATAAACAAGGATCTACAACAACTTGCTAATACTTCTCTTAAACATTCACTTAAACTTAATGCAGATAAATCAGTTGTAATATTTTTTGGTAGGAAAAATGATATGGAAATTGTTAAGAATAATCAAAGAATATATATTCTTTGGAATAATGTAACTTTAAAAATTAACGATGCTGTAATACCGGTCGCTGGCTCCGTTAAAATTTTGGGTTTAACATTAGACTCAACTTTACGTTTTAAAAAACACGTGTCGAAATGTCTACAGAAAGCTTATTGCAACTTAAAATCGATTTTTCTAAACCGTCACGTGTTGAGCAAAGTCAAAATCATTTTATGTAACAGTCTGGTCTTACCACAGGTCGATTACTGTGATGTGGTATATGGTCCTTGCTTGGATTCACAAGACAAGAACAGAATACAAAAGCTTCAAAATGCATGCTTGCGACTTATCTACGGAATACGTAAATATGAGAGGATTTCTCACAAACTCCTGGATACTAACTGGTTGAATATGATAAATAGACGATTCCTACACTGTTCTGTTTTGTATCGTAAAGTCTTACTAAATAAAACACCACCATATTTGTATAATAAAATAACGTTTTGAACGGATGTTCACAACTTGAACTTGAGATTTAGGGGCAATATCACTGTGCCAAGGCGCTGCACTGAAATTGGAAGACGTCGCGTCGTTTTGTCTACAACATTGCGATTTGGTTTAATGACTTGCCCAGAAATCTTAAGTTGCTTGCAATACCAGGGTTTCGGCATCAACTTTCTACATTACTGTTTTCTCAGCAAAATCGTTATTTAAACTCAAACGTAAAGAGTTCATATACTGTTTAATTGTGTATGTTTTTCTTTTTGCACGCACCAACTATATTTTATTTTCTTGAGCACAGGATGGAGGCGGAATGAGGGGTAAACAACAATTTATTAATTTCTTTAATTATTGTACCCGGGGTTAAGTGGTGGAGCAGTATGTTATGTTGTATCTCTGTATATATATATTTATTAGAAATAAAGGCATATTATTATTATTATTATTATAAGTAAAATTCTTCGATGGTTGCATTCAAGTATTTGTCCCGCACACCAAAACAAAGGTGCCTTGTAACTTTTCCTTCACCGGAAGTTTTTATGATATTGTCAAAAAATATGCAGACCTTCTTGTATTGAACACACCATCGGACTAATTTTTTTGTCAATTATCAAAGTGGCAAATGCACTAAACAGATAATTGGCATTAACAAATTTGGAGGAATGGGGAAAGAAATTGCAAATTTTTTGGGGCTACCAAATCCAGAGAAATTTACAGCACACTGTCTTCGAAGATCGTCTGCTACTTTATATGCTGACGCAGGGGCATCCATGACCGGATTAAAACGTCACGGAGGTTGGAGATCGGCTGCTGTGGCCGAAGGGTATATTGCAGACTCAAAACGAAACAAGATGGATACTGCCAAAAAAATTATGAACCAAATTGATCCAAATTTACTTAACAATAATTTTACTTTTCTTAACGATTGTTCTTCTGTTAACATTAATGGTAGTTATAACATTCTCCATGACAACTCACCCATTATAAATAACAGTGGTACTAATCTTAATGTTTCTAGTGCACCTGCTACTGTCAATTTTACTAATTGCAGTAATTTAACTATTAATTTTGTAAATAAGTAGTAATTTATAAGTTATGTATCAATAATTGTAAATTGTTAATTGAATAAATTAAAAATGTAGTAATTTTGTTTTTCTTAATTTACATTTGCAAAAATAATAAGAAACAGAAATTTCCAAGAGTCGTACAATATGAAGCTATATTCCACAAGTGTAATATAAACTAAATAATGTATCTATAGTTACGCATATAATGACAGTATAATTCAACAGTCGTAGATAAAAATATTTAAATATTACAATTTATGTATTTTTTTCAGTATAACTAAATAAAGCTATTACAAGCCACTTTAGGCCCATTGCATAACAATCTGTCTCCATTGTCCCTTATTCATGATTTTATTTCTCCAGTCTTCTATTCCTTTCCTTGCTATGTCTTCCATTACTGCCTCCTTCCACCTATTCCTTGGTCGCCCCCTTCATCTAGTTTCTTGCGCTCTGCCTTCCAATACTATCTTAGTAGCTCTTCCATCTGACATTCTCCATATATGCCCAAACCAACTTAAACTTTGAGCTTTAATGAAGTCTACTATACTTGGCTCCCTATACTTCTCCTTTACCTCTTCGTTTGTAAGTCTTCTCCAACCATCCTCCGTTCGAGTCCCTCCAAATATTTTTAGCAGCATTTTTCTCTTCCATCTACTTATCATGTCTTGTTCTGCCACATTCATCGTCCATGTTTCACATGCATACGTAGCTGTGGGTCGAATTACAGTCTTATGAGTCGTAGGTCTGCATTTAGCGAGATTTGTTTTGAGGACATTATACTAGTTAACGCGCCCGCACATCTCGATGCTATTAACCTTGATTTAATTTCTTGTGTGTAAGTTGAGTTTTCAGAGATTAATGTTCCTAAGGAAGTAAACTCCTTAACTCGTTCTATTCTCAAATCTTAACATTACGGCATTATTGTTGATTTCTTCATTTTTTCCACTACTTCTTTGTTAAAGTTGCTGAATATTGTCCAGTGGAAGTTGAAAAATGGTTTTTTTAATATGGCCACAGAAGAAAATCGCAGGGAGTTAAGTCACAAGACCTCGGAGGCCGAACTGTAGACATGTTTTGACTAATAACTCTGTTTTCGTAAAACTCTCCAAGTAAATTTAAATTTTCTTGTGTTGTGTGAAGTCTTGCCCCATCTTATTGAAAGTAACCCTTTTGTAATTCATCGGCATGCAACTCTTCAAAAAACGGTGACAAAATGTCAATACGATATTGTTATGCATTTAGCAAACCTAAAATTTGAATTATTTAAATAAAATTTAATCGTTTTGCTGCACTTACCTTCAGAAAATACAGGACCTATAACTCTTCTTTTACTAATTGCAGCCCAAACCCCGTTTTTTTTTGGGGGTGAAGCGGTTCTTCAACATAAAAATTGGGATTCGTAGAGCTTCACATACTCATATTTTGTGAATTAGTATAACCAGATAAATAGAAGTATACCTCATCAGTAAAGAAAGTTTTCTCAAACGCATTATCGTTATTTCCTAAATTATTGATAAACCAGTTACAGAATTCCAATCTAACCGGAGGATCGTTTGGCAGCAACCGGTAAGGAAAATAATGCAAATTGCTTCTTAATATCCTATGAGATGTTGTATACGAAACATTTAATTGCTGTCCCAAATGGCGAACAGATACGTGTGGTTGTTCTTGCACAATTTGTTTCGCATTGTTAACTACTTCTTCAGTGCGTATGTTTGGTCAACCACTGCCTTGCTTCCGATGTACATTTCCAGTTTCGCTGAAGTTATGGACCATTCTTGATAAAGCATCACTAAATACCTTATATTGCATAGCTGACGCGGGAAACTCCTCATTAAATTTCCTAAAGGAGCCTTCAATAGAATAAATTCAATTTTCATCGACTTTATAAATTAATGCTTCCACATTTAAATAAATGCAAATGTAAAGAATATGAGACTGCGAATGAGATTCCTTATTGGCATGGATGTCGGTGTGCTGGTCTAAACTTCGAGCGGCTTTAAATTTTCATACGAGAAACGTCTTGAGCTTGGTTTACAATGGGGCCGGATCAGCGTTGGGAGTTGCGTGGTGTAGATTATCAGAAGATAGCCACTCATTTTCCATGTCATAAACAAGAATTTTGATGCCAAAAACCCCCTATTCCACTTCCATTGTTTCATTGCTAGTATCTGAATCATTATCAATGCCTGATTCTGACTCAGATTCCTCCAATGAAATAATGAAAGGTGGAATGTTTTCAAACGAAATATTTCCCATATGTTTCGCCCAGTCTTCCGAAATAGTTTTTTCACAATGATCACAATAATTTTGCCACATGTCGGAGGTACACTTTGAAAGAGCTTCAAGCCATAAATTCTTAACCTTATCCTTGGATGAAAGCTGAGAATTTATATGCTTGTTGTAGTAAGTTTTACAGAACCCCCATGCCATTTCAATAGGATTGTATTGACAATGGTACGGAGGTAATCTAAGAACCTCATAACCATTCTCTTTCAAAAATTCGTCAGTCACGTAACGTTTGTTATTGTCTTTCCTAAAAGGTTGACTTAAACTCCAAAGATGTTTTTTTGTAATTTTGCCCTCAATTTTGACATTGTGTTTAATCAACCAATCCTGCATCTGATCCTTCTTCCAATTAAGTGAGGGTTACTTTTCCAAATGCACCGAATGGTACGGTGCACTGTCCAAGATTACCACACATTTACCAGGAATTTTATTCAGAGCAGGAAGTAACTGATTAACCACCCAATTTTGAAAAATCTCCCCGTTCATGGTTTTGTGATAATCCCTATCGTTATTAGTTGAAGATAAGGATAGATCACACCCTTCCAAAAACCCAAATTTAGTTCCCGCATGCAAAATAGTGAAACGCTTTCCCTCCGATTTAATTTTAGACGGATTGATTTTAATTTCAGAATCGTGTACCCATTGTCGGACGCTAGATCCATTTTCATAAATCCAGGTTTCGTCTAGGTACACGAATGTTATATTTTCACATATAATCTCATAAGAGCATTAATTCTTTTCGGAAATTTTTTGAGTGCGTTTCAACAACGTCGTATTAATTTGCCTGAGCGGGACGCGAGGGAAAATTAGGACGTTGTTAGAATGCACGAAAACTAATTTCCAGATATGAATTAATGCTCGAATGCAGATTCGGTAAGAAAATCGTAACGACAGAAAACCTCAAAGTTAGGATGGTCTACCTATAAAAAATTTCCAAGAAATTTTGTTGTTGTCTTGGTTACGGCTCGTGAACTAATTTTTCTATTGGTCATTAGTGAGTGTCGTACGATTTTCACTAGAATTTTGGTATTGCAAAAATTTTCTCAAATAAATAATTTTGGATGCAACATGTTTCTGTTCACATAGAATTTTACGTCCGTTTACATGTTTGTATTTATAACCCATTGATTTTAGAATATTATACAAAGTCGTTTTCCCATTATCGAATTCGAAATTTTCACGCACGTCATTTAATAGTCTAGGCCAGGGGTGGCGAACCTTTATTGATCTACGTGCCATTTTTTTCTAAAGAAATGGTTAATGAAGCCATGACGTGCCATCAAATGCCAGGTAGAAATAGGCTAAAATACATATTCCTAGGTACATAACCGAGCTAAAAGGCGGGAGCTGAAGAAGACTAACCTGGAGGTGGGGGACAGCCTGGAGTGCCGTGCAAGCAACGAAAGTGGGCCCCAAAATTCCGCAAGAGCGTAGTGAACGTAAGGATTGCAACCATAAACAATTATCCTAACGTTCAGTGGGCTTTCGTTGCTTCCAAATTCTCCCTCACAAATGAACCAAGCTATAATTGAGCTGTTGAAGCACGAAGCCCAGGGGCAACCAACATTTCAAGCGATAATTCTTGATTATCATAAAAAGAAAAAAAAAACAAATAACGAATGAATAGATTTGATAATAATCCTGATGGGAATATTTTGCTAATTTTGAATTATAAAAATTATTAATAAATAACGACTAAATTTAGGACATGAACTTTTGACTAAAAAGGTACGTTATTGCATTATTGAGGTTAAAAACTTCGTTCACTCTCATATCATCATACTCTGTGATTTTAATAAACTAATTATGTATTTTACCTTACAGATATTTTATAAAAATATGTAAACTGAAGAAGACTATAATAGTCGAAATAAATTTTTACAATTTTTTAATGTTTTATGTTAAACTTAACAAATTAACTGACAAGAGTTTTTCTACAAAAGAAATATTACAAAATAAATGCTTAAATTAAAATCCAACTAGTTATTTCAAATACTGCATGCGAACTACAAACTAAGCGTAACAGCGCCCCTCTCGCCCTCCCACCGCGTAGCCCGCGCTAACTCACTCCGTAGATCACTCCCATCCGTTCGGACAGAAATTCGCGCTAAATCTACCTATCTCTGTCGCGCAGTCTGTTGCCGTTCCGGCACAGGTAGCCTTGTTCACAATGAACTTTGTTACGATGACCTCAAATGTAGACGAAAAAATAAAATGTTTCGATGAGGTACCTAAATTCCTTAATTAAGGCCGTGCCCAAATTATTTTGCCGCGTGCCATCAATGGCACGCGTGCCATTGGTTCGCCACCCCTGGTCTAGGCAAAGTAAAGTGCTCATTTTTCAAGTGATAATTCCAAATCTGTCGTTGCAAATCTTCCCGAAATGCAAAATTTTTATAGTAAGTATGTATCATTTTTAGGTCGTGGGCCAAAAGGTTTAATTTCAAAATTGTCCAGCCCAATAATACTTCTTAAGGCTTTGCCACACAGGTCGCGGTCTTTCGCGGCGGGCAGCGATCGCGCGATCTTCTCGGCGGTCGGCGATATGGCTACGTCACATGCGGAGCGATATCTGTGTAAGCGATCCAGTGTTGTGATATTCTTCTGCAGAGCAGGTTCGCAGTAGTATTTTGCTGATTATTTTGCCAGTAGGACATAATTTCAATAGATATTATTTATAATACTTTTTTGAGGTAGCTCATAATAAATAATAGGTAACTACCTAATAAAATAATTTTGTGAAATAATTAAATTGTTAAACCAGAAATAATATTGTGAAATAAAAATATATTAGTAACTTACTAGTAATGTTCAGCTCTTCTGCAATCACGATTCATGTTTCTGCCTTTTTCACCACATTTTTGTAGAACTGTTGTGAAGTGTCGTACAAATACCCGTACTTTCTCACTTTTTCTATCAACATTTCCGTTTCTTCTCGCATCTTGAAAAAAACCTCTCAACGAACTGATGTGGATCGCCTGGATCGCGCGATATTTTTGTGATTTTGTACAAACGTATCGTCTGCCGCCGCCGCGGTCAAGACTATTTCGCTGCGACAGATCGCCTCGTGTGTGACAGGGATAATGTAATGTTGCTTCATACAAACATATCGTCGGATCGCGGCGGGCAGATATCGCTGCCCGCCGCGACAGACCGCGTTGTGTGTGCCAAAGCCTTTATAGTTCTTTCGGACACCTAAAACAGTGCAAATCCCAAAATTAAAGCAACAGTTAAGTTTTATGCATAAATACTTGCATCCCAAATATCAGTATGCCGGGCAAAGATTTCAGTTTCAGTAAGATCTGCCCTGTCGGTTTTGTAATGCCTGTAGGCCTTTGTAATTTTCAGTTTTGTGTCACCTTCAATTACTTTTGGCATATTGCTCTAGTATTACAATTTGACAGATAGGTATCCATAACGCTGATGTCCATACATATTATGCCTAGTGGCAAACAAAGTATGAAAGCACTGGCAATATTGCACGTTTAACCTCAAAATATCAAATTAGACACTTTCGTGAGCATCCTGTAGATAACAGCTGATTCTGACAAAGTGTCAGAAAGATATTCTAGGAAGTTTTAATTTTCTTAAACAGAAAAACAAAATTCCATGTCTACCTACTTGGCAAATAACTATTGAACGGTTTATAGGGGAATTGTGTTTTTTGTAAATTTTTGTAATAAACGGGGCTGCGCGCGCTATTGCGGGGTCTATTCTATTCAATTTACCACCATTTTTAGGCCTATTACGTTGGCCCATCCCCAAGGGGGCCTTTAGGGTTTCGCCCATCTCCAAAGGGGCCTCTGGGGCTCCGCCCCTCTACAAGGGGGACCTCGGGGCTCCGCCCATCTCCAAAGGGGCCCTTGGGGCTTCGCCCCTCTCCAAGCGGCCCCTCTGCAAGGGGGCCCTCGGGGCTCCGCTCATTTCCGAGCGGGCCTTCGGGGCTCCGCCCTCTCCAAGGGGTCTTTCAGGGCTCCGCTCTTCTCCAAGGGAGCCCTCGGGAATCCGCCCCTCTTCAAGGGGGCCCTAGGGGCTTCGCCCCTCTCAAAAGCGGCCCTCGGGGCTCCACCCATCTCTAAGGGGACCTTCGGGGCTCATCCCCTCTCCAAGGGGGTCTTCGGGCCTCCGCCCATTTCCAAGCGGGCCGTTGGGGCTCCGCCTCTCTCCAAGGGGGTAATAGGGGCGTCGCTCCTCTCCAAAGCGGCCCTCGGGGCTCCGCCCATCTCTAAGGGGGCCCTCGGGGTTCTGCCCCTCTCCAAGGGGACACACACGTCTGGATCGTTCTCCTTTATTATACCGATGGGGCCACAATTATATATAACAGCAATAAGATAACATGAACAAGAAAATAACACGTATTGCTTGTGTAAAAAAGAGATAAACATAGTAGTAAATATTCGAGTAGGCCTGACACACATTTAATTATGACAGATGTCAACCACAATGCCTACTAAAATATTTTTTTTTCGTATGGTCATCTCTTTCTTACTCAAGCATTCTATTTTGTTGTTCATGTTATCCCATTGCTGTTATATATAATTATGGCCCAATCCGTATAGAGGATTGTCCCTAGTTGGTTTAATTGCGCCGACAAAAACTAGCAGGTGCGTAGGATAGGTATAAAAGTTTAGTGATTTGTGCTGTCAATTCAGTAAATTAGTAAAACACTAAATAATAATTTTTTTATTTTTTAAAATATTTTCAGTTATTCGTTACAAAAAACATTGTACCTAACTCCTTCGGGAAGAATTTTCCAGAATTCGCACTACATGCAGCACTCCCTTCGGTCGTGCTGCAAACAAAGTGTTCATTCGGGAAACTTACGAACTTGTTAAGTAAATAACTATTATTGTAGCGTGTCTTTTATGTAGCAAATACGACAAAAAGTTATTAAGAGAAGTTGTTTAGAATCAACATCTAGGTTCCTATACCAAATTTCAAAATCCTCTGCAAACTTTGATCTCTCACATTATCTTTTATGTTTAGGTCCCATATCAAAGAATTTTGCTTTTAACAAAGACGGCTATGGAAAAACAAACATTTTTCAAAAAGTTTTTTATTTCATAATAAAAAAAATTGTTAAAAATAGAATTCTTTGATTTGGAAAATAAACATTAACGAAATATTTGTCATATAAAAAGCACTTTACTTAGAAAATGGCGTTTTTCAAAATTGTGTAAATCCAAAAAGTGCTATTTTTCGGAATTTAAGCAAGATTTTAATGAGATTTTTTATTGTGTGGTAGTTTTAACTGACTGAACAATCTCAAGGACAGAAAACTTTTTTTCGTAAAATGTGTCTCTATCTTGACTAGTAAATGAATGCTTCGTAATTATTTAAAAAAAAAACGTAAAATTTTACTGATAACGGAGGTCATGTGACAACTTTTGTTTAGCTCATTTGTAATCACTTTGCAACCACCTCTGGTCGTCAGTGTTTGATTTTCCAAGAAATTCTCAATATATTTTTTTTATGACAGCTTTTTGGCGATAACTTTATTTATTATTTTTTTATAATAAGTTTCTTACGTAGTGCACAATGTAGTTTGCAAATTTGAATTCGGCGCCGAGATGGCCTCGCGCCGAGTTGGCTGGCGCCGAGATGGCTCCGCGCCTAGTTGTCCGGCTTCGTCTTCCCACAATCTCCAAATTGTTCGACAAAATCATCTCTGATCGCCTTTCGACATTTTTATTAAAACACAATATTATTCCTATAAACCGTTCAATAGTTATTTGCCAGATAGGAGGCCATGTTAGGGTGATGAATTTCACCCTGTAAATATGCTGTCAGTCATTAACAAAAGTTAGGTTATGCTCATTTTATATAAAATGATAATTTTATGTTAATGTACAAAACGTGGTTGCCAGATTTGGTTTTGGATATTGTGCCACTTTTAGTATTGGTTAAGATAAATTTCATGAAAGACACATTGCTGATTCTGAATACGTTTCATACTTTGTTGAGTAGGCATAATGGTATAATGAAAGTCGTTTTTTTATTGTAATTATAAATTGTATACTAAAATATTTAAATATTACAATTTATGTATTTTTTCAGTATAAATATAGTATTTAACATTACAAGCCAGGTAAAACAGGTTTTACTGGCGATAGGATTGGGATGACTGGCGAGCCGTTAGGCGAGCCTGTCATATCCTTGAGCCAGTAAAAATGGTTACCTGGCGTGTATTGTTGAATGTTTTATTTGTTCCTCACTTGTAAATAACTATAGTTCATTCAAATTCAAGATAGAGCAAAATCTGCAACCCAAATTACAAATATCAGCAGTAAGTTGATTACTAATATGATTTTATTAAAATTTAGATCAGAGAGATATGGCTTTGTTGCTGTCTTGATGAGTGTCAAAATCAAATTCGAGGTTAGCAGGTTAGGTTTTGCGTCAGTTCGTGTCAAAACTGACGCAAAACCTAACCTGCTAACATCGAATTTGATTTTGACACTCATCAAGACGGCAACAAAGCCATATCTCTCTGATCTAAATTTTAATAAAATCAAATTAGTAATCAACTGACCGCTGATATTTGTAACTTGGGTTGCAGATTTTGCTCTATCTTGAATTTGAATGAACTATAGAAATTTATCATTTATTCAAAATGTCAAACTGACAAGCAACTAAATTAATCAATATGACACATACTAAGGAAGACAACTCTGGCTTTGCACGCTATCATGTATCTATGAGCACGCTTGTAAAATATAACTGGCTAGCCAGTAAAAAATTTACTGGCTAGCCAGTTAAGAAACATTTTCAAGGTGAATACAGTGACTTGATAAATTGATGTTTACAAGTGAGAAACAAATAAAAGCTTTTACAAGCCACTTTAGGCCCATTGCATAACAATGTGTCTCCATTGTCCCTTATTGATGATTTTATTTCTCCAGTCTTCTATTCCTTTCCTTGCTATGTCTTCCATTACTGCCTCCTTCCACCTATTCGTTGGTCGCTTCTTCTTCTAGTTTCTTGCGCTCTGCCTTCCAATACTATCTTAGTAGCTCTTCCATCTGGCATTCTCCATATATGCCCAAACCATCTTAACCTTCGAGCTTTAATGAAGTCTACTATATTTGGCTCTCCATACTTCTTTTGTACCGCTTCGTTTGTAAGTCTTCTCCAACCATCATCCGTCCGAGTCCCTCCAAATATTTTTCTCCGCATTTTTCTCTCCCACCTACTTATCGTATCTTGGTCTGCCACATTCATCGTCCATGTTTCACATGCGTACGTAGCTGTGGGTCGAATTACAGTCTTATAAGTCGTAGTTTTGCATTTCGCGACATTTGTCTTAAGGACATTATACTATTTAACGCGCCCGGACATCTCGATGCTTTTATTAACCTTGATTTAATTCCTTGTGTGTAATTTAAGTTTTCAGAGATTAATGTTCCTAAGAAAGTAAACTCCTTAACTCGTTCTATTTTCAAATATTAATATTACGCCATTATTATTGATTTCTTTATTTTTTCCATTAGGTACTTCTTTGTTAAAGCTGCTGAATATTGTCCAGTGGAAGTTGAAGAATGGATTTTTTTAAATATGGCCACAGAAGAAAATCACAGGGAGTTAAGTTACAAGACCTCGGGGGCCACACTGTAGACATGTTTTGACGAATAACTCTGTTTTTGTAAAACTCTTTAAGTAAATTTATGCCCCATCTTATTGAAAGTACGTAACCCGTTTGTAATACATTGTCACGTAACTCTTCAAAAAACGGCGACAAAATTTCAGTATGATATGGTTGTGCATTTAGAAAACCTAAAATTTGAACTATTAAAATAAAATTTAATCGTTTTACTGCACTCAATTACCTTAAAAAATATAGGACCTATAACTCTTCTTTTACTAATTGCAGCCCAAACCCCGATTTTTTGTGGGTGAAGCGGTTCTTCAACATAAAAATTGGGATTCTCAGCGCTCCACATCCTCATACTTTGTGAATTAATATAGCCAGATAAATAGAAGTATGCCTCATCAGTAAAAAAAGTTTTCTCAAACGCATTATCGTTATTTCCTAAATTATTGATAAACCAGTTACAAAATTCCAATCTAACCGGAGGATCGTTTGGCAGCAGTTCCTGATACACTTGCAACCGGTAAGAAAAATAATTCAAATTGCTTCTTAATATCCTATGAGATGTTGAATATGAAACATTTAATTGCTGTCCTAAATGGCGAACAGATACGTGTGGTTGTTCTTGCACAATTTGTCTCGCATTGTTAACTACTTCTTCAGTGCGTATGTTGCAAATAGTATGTATCATTTTTAGGTCGTGGGCCAAAAGGTTTAATTTCAAAATTGTTCCGCCCCATAATATTTCTAATAGTTCTTTCAGATATCTAAAACAGTACAAAGCCGAAAATTAAAGCAACAATTAAGTTTTATGCATAAATACTTGCATCCCAAAAGTCACTAAGCCGAGCAAAGATGTCAGTTTCACTGAGGTCGGGCCTGTCAGCTTTATAATGCCTGTAAGCCTTTGTAATTTGTAGTTTTGTGTCACCTTTAATGACTTTTGGCATATTTACTTTAGTACCTACTACAATTTGTTTGACAGATAGATATCCATGACGCCGATGTCCATACATATTATGCCTAGTGGCAAACAAAGTATGAAAGGACTGGCAACATTGCATGTTTAACCTCAAAATGTCAAATTGGACACTTTCGTGGGCCTCCTGTACATAACAGCTGCTTCTGACAAAGTGTCAGGAAGAGTTTCTAGGGAGTTTTAGTTTTATTAAACATAAAAACAAAATTCCATGTCTACCTACTTGGCAAATAACTATTGAACGGTTTATACATTTCAATATGGTTTTCGCAAGAAACACTCTACAATTCACCAACTATCTCGCATATCGGAACTTATCGAAAACAACATGTCGTAGCACTCTTTCTTGATGTCGCACAAGCTTTCGATAGAGTTTGGACCGATGCTTTACTCTACAAAATGCTGAAAGTTAACACTCCTCACTATCTTCTATGCATTATCAAATCTTTTCTTTTCTTCCCTTTTCTCAGTTAAACCTATTAGTCCCAAAGGCTCTATATTAGGTCCCACACTGTTCAATATGTTCGTTCACGATCTACCAGAACCAACCAACTCAACTGTAGCCATGTACGCTGACGACACAGTGCTACTGTCTCAAGACTCTGATATACTTAGGGCAACACAACGGTTGCAACACAGTACAAACATAATAATTTCCTGGTTCAACAAATGGTGCATCAACCTAAATGCTAGTAAATGCGAGGCTAAGGTTTTCACCCTTCGTAGGCCAGTAACACATCCGAGCATCGTCATAGAACACCATGATATAGATTGGAATCCTACAGACGGCACCATCAAATAGGTACTTGGGGGTTTACCTCGACAAGAAACTTAAGTTGGCATTCCATGTCAACAAAAAGCTTAACCAATGTTACACAAGACTTACGATGATGTACCCAATAATTAATCGTAAATCGTCACTTAAGCAAGAATGTGGAACATTGATTTATCAATCTATTCTTAGACCAATTATTACCTACGCCTGTCAAGTATGGGGTTAATAATTTCAAAACTAGATTACGCTACTAATAGTTTTTTAACGTAGACAGAGAAAACCCTGAATGCTATGGCCTCATAGGAACTTTGTCCTTATAGATTTAGTTGGCCTTGATCACACCATGATTGGTAGTAGAACCAGTAACTGGCTCTGATTGGTAGAACTACGGCCGACTAAATTAATGTAATTGCACATTTAATATAGTTGGTCGTGGTAGAACTTTGTTCTGCCATCTGATAGTAAATCTTAGAAATACCCCCTAAGTCACTATCCCAGGCACTCTAGACAGGTTTCAACATTTGGCATGCGTGTCTCTACTTATTTGATTTATATATAGTCCAGTCTGTAGAGATGAAAAAATGCCTTTGCTCAACAAAAAATGGAGTATGAACGGTTTTTATATATGTTGTTCAGGTCGGGATCCTGATGAAAAATCCAAGTTTTCGACCTTGGAGGGGCGCCGCGCGAGCCGCCATCTTGGATTAAAGGTGCTAAAAACTGGTTTTTTCCAACTAGCTCCGCAACGGTTGATCCAACGTTAAAAAAGTTCAATATAAAGTTAAAGGAGACAAGATTGTTGACATTTTTTGTATATTAATTTTTGTTGTAAGTGTAATATGTAACGAGTTACAGCGGCTGAAAGTTGAACATTTCACCAAAATATCGTTAAACTTTATTTTTGTTGGTACATTTTGTAAGAATAACTTACACTATATTGTTTGTAATATTTTTATACATCAGAATAACGTTCTATAGAGAAATACAAAGTATGATCAAAAATTATTTTCATCTAGTATAGCTATGGAATAGTTCTTAATTTATAAACGCAACTATAAGTCACTTATATACTCGCACATGCAGTCGTTGTTTTTGATGGATATCGGTTTGATGGGGACAAAAAAATACCAAGACTGCAGAAAGCAGCTGTCTGCGGATGTTATTTCGATGAAAC
Source organism: Agriotes lineatus (assembly GCA_940337035.1). NCBI lineage: Eukaryota > Metazoa > Arthropoda > Insecta > Coleoptera > Elateridae > Agriotes > Agriotes lineatus. Next base: position 166,428 of record CALNHX010000753.1, on the reverse strand, counting down.
AACGCCGGTTCTAGTTTCCCAAGAACGATTTCTAGCAAATGAAAAGAATAAAGTCCGTCTGATTTCGATGCTGTAAAAACATTCGAACATTACTGTATTACAGTTAAGCAGGCTGAAGAAGATGCTGATGTGTTGATTGTCAACACGGCGATTTCTTTGTGCTCAACATTTGATGCTGTTTTCGCCATTGGAGAAGACGTCGATTTTCTAGTTCTGCTGACGATATTAGCAACATCTACCTTCGCAAACCTGGGAGAGGCAAAATTGTTGAAAGAGTGTATTCTGCAAATAGTTTTAAATATGAAAAAGCAGCTGAGAACATTTTGTTTCTCCATGCATTTAGTGGCTGCGACACAACGTCGTCCGTCTACAACCAAGGAAAAACAATTTTTTTTCGCTTGTCCAGAAAAGCACAAGACTCAATGACACTATAGGCATATTCAAACATCACGATGCCAAACCAGATTATATCGCAGATGCTGAAGCACGCTTTCTCGTTGCTTTGGTGGTTACATGGAAGAAAATACCTTGGAAGAAGTCCGTTACCAAGAAATTCAAGTGCAAGAAACACATTTAATTTTGCTTCTTTGCCACCAACGAAGGACGCTGCACGGTATCACGCATTTAGGACGTATCATTAGGTCCAACAGTGGTATGTATGTAATTGAAAAATATTCACGAGACTGGGGCTGAAAAGTTGGCACGAATGGACTCACTCCAGTAAAAATGACAGAGAATCTATCACCCGAGACTTTATTAAAATTAATTTCATGCCATTGTAAAAAAGGATGCGGCGGAGCATGTGGCTGCGGGAAAAGTGGGATGAAGTGCTCTATTCTGTGTAGATTCTGTAATGGCCAATCATGCGAAAATGCACAAGAAGTTCACATCGAGAATGGGGACGAAGATGAGGACATTTCATCACTGGAAGTCACAAGTCTCTGGAGCAATGACTTCGAAGATAACATTGAGGATAAAGAATCTTATGGAGACGTCAACATCTACCGACCGGAACCTTCAAAAATTTAAAAAAACTAAATAATATAATCGCGAACACGAAACATCACTAAACTGGAGCATCTCTGGTTTGGGCCTACTGGAGATACCACAATAAAAAGAGCGCATATAACTCTACCTCATGGTGATGTGGAAATGAGTTTACTATACGTTTATCAAATTATTATAACTACGTAACGAATAGCCAGAAATAATACAAGAAAAAATTTAAAAAATGAGAAATTACACAATTTTTTAGAAAAATTTTCATCTTTCCGGCGCTGTAACTCCTTTCATATTAGACTTACAAAAAATAGTTATATACAAAAAATCTCAAGAAGCTTGTCTTCTTTAACTTTCAATTAGACTTTCTTGGCGTAGGATCAACCGTTGCGGAGTCATTTGGAAAAAGCCAGTTTTTAGCACTTTTAATCCAAGGTGGCTGCTCGCGCGGCGCCCCTCCAAGGTCGAAAACTTGGATTTTTTATTAGGATCTCGACCTAAACAACATATATAAAAATCGTTTATACTCCATTTTTTGTAAGGCAAAAACCTCTACTGACTGGACTAATACGCTGGAACAGAGTTGCTATAAATAATCAACGCAGACGACGCTTTACTCTTAACTTGCCTGACCTTGTTACCATATCAACGAACAGTTCAAATATCAACAAGAAAAATGTTTTCGCATAAGTGTCGCCATTTTTGCTCGAGAAGAGAAAAATGTAGATTGATGAAGCTGCAAATATTGTTTCGTCAAGTTTGCTGCCCAATAAATCTACAAAAGGTACGAATTCACATACGCTTCGTCGCTTCGTTTAAAAACGGTGATCCCAGCAAATATTAGATAGAGAAGATATTTTAAAATTTATGCAAGATGCAGCCGACGAAATTTAACTTTTAATCAAGGTAAGACATTGTTCATTGGTCTGTCTGTGTGTCTGTCTGTATGTCTGCCTGTGTGTCTGTCTGTGAACAAAATACCTATCTCAAAAATGATAAGAGGTAGGCGCTGAAACTTCATACATAAGTTTTGTGTACTATCTAGATGCGACAGCAAGCTTTTGGAGAAAATCGCATAACCGGAAGTATGGGTTTTACTCTTGTGATTTTACAGTTTTATTCGATTTTTTCAAAAACGGCTCTAACGATTTTTTTCAAACTTCACATTTTTATTACATTTCTAATCTGTATTGATGTGAGATTGCTAATTTTTCAGTTGAATACCTTTAAAATGGGTTTCTTTATTTTGTTTTTTTTAATTAACTCCTATTTTAAATAGAACACCCGGTATATTATTACATTTTTGAATTCAGCTTAAAATTATAGAGAAAATTTGTCTCTTCAACTAACACGCTATTTTGTAGGGTTTCTATAGAATTTGTAATTTTTGAAAGTTTTTGACAGAAACTTAAAAAATTAAAAATCAAATTTTTGGCCAATTATAATATCACTGTAAAAGGAAGTTGTGTGCGTGTATCACACCAGATTTCTTCTTCTATAAAGACAAATTTTAATTTTTATTCCCTTTTACACTAAAGGAAGCATTCGATTTACCCCAAAAATTCGAAATTGAGTTTTCAACAGATCATGCTTTACAGTCCCCTGAACCCAAAACACATGTTTTTGTTCATTGGTCTGTCAGTCTCTGTGTTTTTATTAAATTTTTAATGTGTATTGATGTGAGAAAGGTGATTTTCTAGTTGAGTATCTGTTTAAAAAATCTTTTTTTGCTTTTTTTTTATTAACTGCTATTTTATTGGGCATTATAGAGAACTAATAAAATTGAAAATCTGAAACTTTGGCTATTGATTTTATGTGCAAGAGCGACTACAACTACAATATATTGACTGTGATATCACTTCCGGTTATACCGAAAGTTCCTATCATTTTTTTAATTTTAAATAAAACACCCGGTATATTATTACATTTTTAAATTATGCTTAAAATTTTAGAGAAACATTTTCTTTTCAACTATCTATTTTGTACAGTTCCTGTACTTTATACAATTTGACAATTGCTTAAAAATTAAAAAACAAATTTTTGACTAATTATGAGATCTCTGTAAAAAATAGTTGTTTTCGTGTATCACGCCAGATTTGTTTGTATTTTAGACCGTTATGATAGCGGGAATTGCGAGGGCAGACAGAATGGCCGAAAAAATTCCGCAGTCCACAAACGACATTGAACGGAGGTGCACAATTGTTGAAAATGCTGAAAAATATTTATGAGGTAAGCATTTTTAAAAAGCACTACGAAATTCCAAAGAAGATAGGTAACAATTCTCGTTTCTTCTTATGTTATCAATGTGGAAAGTGAGTCAACCAGCCCGTAAAGAAACACACTTTTGCTAAGATGCCAGCAGCAGTTGCGAAAAGTTAAATTTACCGAATTCACGTTTGTATACGGAACACTGCTTCAGACATTCTTCAACCACGTTACTTGTTAACTCGGGAGCAGATATTTTGGCCGTAAAAAGATGGGTGGAAATGGTCTAGCGTCGCTGAAAGTTATATGGCGGAGTCCATCGAGAATAAGGTAGATGTTGCCAATAAAATATTGCATATATTGTAATGGTTCACTACCCATAGAAATTCTGATTGCCTAATTAACTAAATGAATTAGGTCAACATGAGCGCAGAATTAAATATTTTATCTATTGCAAAATAATCAATACTTTACATTAATAAGTGCACTTGATGTGAGCAGCAATAACTAATCATCAGAAATGATAAATGTTCGGAAGGGCTAATGCAATTTAATTTGTAACTGACGAAATTGAGCTTATTAATGTAAGACATAATGTAAATAGAATAATACAGAATGATTTGTTAAGTACAGAAAGAATATGAGCGTTATGTATTAAAAATGGATAACCGAGCAAAAGGCAAATTAGCTGAAAGGTAAACGAAGCAGTACTGGCAAATTAATAATTGCAAAGAGCAATGAAAATGGAAGGCAGCCGATCGAAAGATAATTAGTGAGACGTTAAATGAACTCCAAGTGTATCAGTGTATTATAAACAAAAGTGATTTAAAAGCAGAGCAAGTGTAGTAACAATTATTCAAAGAACAATACAATTTTAGTGGTTAGGAAAGACATGACATCAAAAATGTAGTTAAACATGTTGTCAACCCTAATTTCCTTTATAAAAATTGAAAATCTAGTTGCTAAGTAACCAGACTGCCTTTTGTTATTATTACGAAACAAGGTTGTAAAATTGGTATTGGGGCCAGATTGAGCTCCTCAATTTATCATACAAAATTATAAATAAAAAAGTTCTTCGTTACACCAACTGTGTGTATAGTTATTAACCAGTGTGCAGGGAATTTGTGGGTATAATTTGCCAGGTGCTAAGAGGCCCAAGTGAAGCAGATCAGTCAGCAAGAAAATTCGTCCAAGTGCGAGTAACTTTGAGGAGCCAATTCCATAAGTAAACAGCATCTTCCAACAAGAATAGTGCCTGCTACGTGTAGGGAGGATCTTCAAAGACCAGTATGTGCAGAAATTCCAACCAACAAGCAATTCCCAAGTCCATAATTCCCGTGGCGTCATTGGGGAGCGTATCTAGCGTCCGAGAGGTCTCCGATTTCGCAGGAAGCCTGTGCTGCAGCGCCCTAATTCACGGGGTTCGTCGAGATTAGACTGTGTACGAGGTGGAGAGCCATATTTCAGTTATCCAGATCCGTCCAAATTTTGAGAAATTCAGTTAGCGTCCCTTGGAAATGCGAAATGACGCGGCATTTTTCAGTTTTGGCCGGATATAAAACAAAGAGCGTTCGCGCGTCGGTTGCGACGTCACACTAGAAAAAAAAACGAGCTTAGCAGTTCCTACGTCACAGCATTAATATTTATCTGACGCGTCTTTGCCATTTTGGTGTTTTGAAATTCAATTTAACGCTGTTTTTGCACTAGCATATCATCGTGTTTACTGAATCAAATTTAGAGGTTAGCTATACGTCACATGGAAATTGTGCATTTGCCCGAAATATTTGAGAGTATTTGTCATAAAACAAGTTATTTGTCATACCAGGTTTTCCTGAATTTTATGAATCTACCTCTGTACCAAGTTTGTCTCATGTTCTACGGAGCTAGGCCCGAATTCATTGTGGATAGATAAAATAAGAAAAGGGCAATAAACCATTTATTTGTAGTAATTATCATTACACTCTTTTAATTTGCCCTGAGTTTGACAGGTGATGTTTAATTGAAACTTAATAATTATAAAGTGTAGTTTCCCTTGCCATTTATTTTATTTAAAAACTATTATATTCTTTATTAGTGAGGAGGGATTATTACAGTATAATAAAAGTAATGATAATATTACGAACACAAGAATGATTTCGACCATAATCAAATTGCCTTCTACATTTCAAGCAGCACCTTGTCCAACATCTCCGCAAGCTCTGCGAGAAAGCACAGATTCGTTTAGGAAGGAAGCAGTTAATTTATTGGAACATGAAAATGTCGTTATAAAAAATACCTCATTTTCAAATTTTACGCTAATTAGTGTTCAATTTCCATAAAAGTTCATAATTTATTATTAAAAAATATTCAGTTGAATATTCTGTTTGAAATCAAATATTTGAATCTGTAACTACCTTGTTGCTTTAATTATTATTCTAGGAATGTAAATGACACTATTAAGTTCCGTAGTCAAGGGCAAAAAGTAAACGAATGTTACTGACCATTTTCATCTTCATCTATGGATGTATCGCCCATTTACTTTGCCTGTAGCGCGACAAAATTCTTTAAATAGTTTGACAAGTTTTCTGCGTTTTCATTCGAAATAGTTGTCAACGCAATATTGTTATGCAAAATCATGGAAACTCATAAGGTTCGATGTTCTGATTAGTTGCGTTATTTTCAAATATAACGTCGGAAAATGCTGTATTGTATACGGTATAGTTATAACTAAGGTACTATTATATTTATACGAGCAAGTTTATCCGCCATTTTGAGTTACTGAAAGTGGCGGCAAATTCAAATTCTAGTTACTTTCCAAATAGCATACGGGAAGTCGGAAAAACAACGATCATGAAAAAGATTGGTTTTTAAACAAATAAAAAGAAAGCAGAAAAAATCGAAACGAAAACACTGTTAACTAAGACGCACGTGGTTCAAACTAGAGAACTTGTTAGGATACTGCATTGGTAACTAGCGTTTACATAGTTACAAACGAGTCCGGTAAATTTTATCTACCGAACTCGTTTGTAACTGTAACTGTGTAAACGCTAGTTACCAATGCAGTATCCTAAAAAATCTTATACGATACACGACCGGTAGCATGTTTATGTCCTTGCCAAACATACAGATCTCGCCCTACGGGCTGGACCTGTAAAGTATTGGCGCGGCCATAAAAATGTTGCTACCGGTCTAATAACGTAAATAGCTAATTTTAGGATACTGCATTGGTAACTAGCGTTTACATAGTTACAAACGAGTCCGGTAGATAAAATTTACCGGCCTAGACCAGTAGTAGAACTACCGGCCGGTAAATTTTATCTGCCGGACTCTTATCCTAAAAAATCTTATACGATACACGACCGGTAGCATATTTATGGCCTTGCCAAGCTCTACGGGCTCGACCTGTAAAGTATTGGCGCGGCCATAAAAATGTTGCTACTGGTCTAATAACGTAAATAGCTATTAATAGTACCTTAGTTCAAACAACAGTGACGAGTGACAGACCTCAATAGAACTGACAGATACAGTTGACAGCACAGAACAACACCTACACACTGTATAGATTTAAATAACCACACTTGGATGAAGACTGTAAATTTAATAAAGCACGCTAGTTATAACGGTTTCTTATACAATCACGGCCAAAAAACCGGGACACTTTTTTTCCTAATTTTCAAAATGCGTTGCGGCCAAACAAACCGGGACATTTCCAATATATGCCTGCATTTTTTGGAATTGAATAATGATTTTTGATGACATTTATTAATTAGAATTGCCAGTTTCAGCAATTGTTTTTACATTTTGAGAATTAGGTCAAAAAAGTGCCCCGTTTTTTTTGGCCGTGACTGTACATATAACTATAAGGGGCTTTATTATAAGGTAAAATGACCCTTGCGAACACTGCCTAATTAGTAGTTACGCTAATGATACCGAAGGGAATTGACGGATTTCACTTTTGGTCAAGTTAAACAGCTGATGGCGGGAAGGTTTCCTTTTATTTAGCAAATAAGAGAATTTGTAGGTATCGTTGGCTGGGGTGGCGGAAAAAAAAAGCCGTCGAAAAAAAGCCGGGGTATAAAAAGATGGGGAAAAAAATCCGCGGGAAAAAAAGCCGGCGGAAAAAAATCCGGCGGAAAAAAAGCCGATGGTATAAATATACATCATATTTAACACCTAAATACTTCAAGCAATTGAATTCCTTGTTTGTGTGTATGTGCCGATAAATCCTGAAAGATTGCCAATATTTGCTAGACGTTTGTGTGAGAATTTTCAACAAGGATCATATTCACCTTGCAATTCCACATTAGTATTTTAGTAACTTCAATAATCTTAAATTCGTGGCAATTTCATTTTTAGTAGAAGAAAAGTCAAACTTGCTGCTCTGCAGTTCCATACAAATGTGTACATTTCCCCAGTTCAGCATAAAAATAATGTGTATTGTGTTGTTTGGCCCATCAGCCGTAACTACAATGTTAAGCTTGAGACAGAATCTCCATGTAATTTTAATCCCGTCTAATGACCTTTCGAAAACGGATTGATAGTCCACAAGGTTATGATTTGCGATTTCTGGAAACTTTAGAGATGAATTTCTTTAATGTGTACCTCTATAATTCCAGCAGTAATGTTATTATAGAACCTATAAAGTTAAGTAATACTTGGAAATTGTAAATTCCTGTTTAACCCTCAAATTACACTCTTGAACTTCAATTTTTTAAATGTATATTGAACCAACTAATACAAAAGAAGCTGCTTTTATTCCAAAGATAGGTAATTGATTAACAGTTCAATCGTATTGATTATTTACAGCAAAATTTTAACGTGTTTGCAGCATTTATTTAGCTAGTTTTCTATAAAAAAGTAAAATCATGGCAAGTTGTTTGACATCACAATACAATTTCTTCTTCTATAAGTTCTGGAAATAGTTCAGATTCTTCACAAGCAACAACAAGTATAGTAATTTTATGTTTATTAGTGTTTTGTAGCAAGTAATTTAATAAAATATCTTTTCATTTATAACTTTGCTAGTTGTAAAAATAAACGTATCATAAGAAGGATAGAAATAGCCCTATCGGAGCAAGTACAACTTTTCATTTAATCCGCTTTACGAAAAAGCTATACATCACTTCTAGCATAAGGCTGCCAGCTTGAAGGCTTCAATGCGGGACATGGTTGCTATGAGCGGGGGGGGGGGGGGGGGGTAAAACACAATATATACAGATATATAATAATAGTTATGTATGGTGCAACAATAACAAGGCATTTTATCCATAAAGGGAAAACTTTAGCTCACGAGGCACAGCCAAAAGTGAGATAACTTCCCCGAATGGATAAAATCCCTTTATTCACGTGTGGCATATCAATGTTTTTTTGCAATACCTAAATTTAATTATATAAAATTTTTAAATTGGATAAATCGTTTCAAACAAATATCATGTTACATGTTTTTGTACTAGTTACCACGGTAGCACGTATTTAATATTTATTTTGTTAGTTGCTATGGATTATGGACTATTTTATTCACTAGTGAATAAAGTAGCATATCATCCACACTCACCGTTAAAATGTTACTTTATTATAGAAATTTTCGTAGATAAAATACAGCTTTACAAGCAGGCATTGAAAAAAAATACTGTACTACAGTTTTGACACAGACTGACGCAAAACCTAACCTACTAACCTTGAATTTGATGAAACTGACAACTCGTGTGTCAGTTTTACCAACCTTGTTTTTCAATATATCATTAAATTTTGGTAGCCATGAATAAATGATCCAAAATTTTTCGCTGTTTGCCCTACTCTTACTAAAGTATTATACAGGTACACTAACCCACCCTACAGTGGCTATATACAAGACAGTGTGGCCATAGGGATGTCTTCGCCGCTATTGGTCGACGCGAATATCCGCCATTAACAGGCAAAATATTTAGTTACTTCTATGTTGTTCTCAAAGAGGTTGGTAGAACCTGTTCATTTGGTTATGGAAGAAAAGAAAACCTTTCAAATCTGACAATTGTAAATTGTCAGAGTCAAATAATTCATTAGCGTCACAAGCGGGTCAAACTTTATCATCTATTGCCCTGAAAAACTAATATTCTGCACAGTATTTAAATGTGACAATTTATAATTATGCTATTGTTGTAATAGCACAAGATGCGTTCGACTTGGAATATATGATAAAGAGATTACATCGGTGCTACGATAAATGGGGCCTTAGCATAAGTTTAGAGGAAACGGAGTATTTAGTATTCAACTCGAAAGCACAATATGAAGTCTTAATAAATGAAGATGTCGCAGTAAGACAAGTAGAAAGGTTTAAATACCTCAGTGCTGCAATACAATCGATGGAAAAGGTTTGGGAACAGAAGAGATCAGAACTCGAATAGTACAAAGTACCTACTTAAAATCAATTTGATGGGACAATACTATATCTAACAAAAACACAAAAAGAAGAGGTAAAGTAATGGTAGAGTCGGTGCTATGTTATGGCAGTGAGGTATGGACTGTAACAGCGGAAATGAAACGAAGACTAAACACAGTTCAAATGGACGAAAAAGCGCAAAGGTATCGAGATGAGATAGAGTGACGAACGAGGAAATAAGACGCAGAATGGAGGCACCAGAATCAGTTGTGGATAGAATTGGAGAATGAAGGAGACGACGTGGCTTATGAAGATCTTTAAATGGTCGCCGCCGGTTAAGAAAAAAAGAGGTAGACCACGCAAACCGTGGAATGAGAATGAGGGTATTCAGAGAGCCATGGAGGAACCTGGAAGAAGACCAAGCACAGAACAGGGAGGTTTGGAGACAGGGAACAGGAAGACGGCATTTTGCTGTATTGTAAACTAGCATAACTGAAACCGGTTGTAACACCTTAAAGCACTACGAACGAACGCCAATGAGAAATGTCAATGTCCAAAAATAACACTGCACGTGTAACTAACATCAACTAGTTAAAATAACTAGCGCCAAAATAATAACCACTCAAAAACGTTCGACTATTTCGAAAGGCACTGTATATCTCTACGCTCAAATTTGCCTGTTAATGGCGGCCAACAATCGTATGGCCACACTGTCTTGTATATAGTCACTGTAACCCACCCCATCCTGCTCAGGACCTAGCTTGGCAAACGTTTGCTACACGACTAGACGATTCCTGTACCACCCTGCTGTGAAGTATTTATAATTTTTTTTTACGTGCGAATAAATTCCCGTGTGTAGCAAATGTAATAAGTATTAACAGGATAATACTTCTGTGCTCCAAAGGGTTGACAGCCAGCTGATTCTCATCAGATAAGCAAGCGCTTCCTTTAAAAATACTAAGAGACTATTCCATCAATTCAAGAAATTATAATGTCAATAGCATCCATTATGACGAATAAAATGAAATATTATGAAATTTGACGATATTCATCCGCAATTTGCAAATAGCTATTAGCAGGAACATTTGGACTGCAATTTCAAATACCGATGATGTCATAAGCATAAGCCTAATAACAAATAAATATGAGCACGCAACACAGAAAATTAGATAGATGAAGATATTTCAATTAACAACGAATTTAAGTATTGAAAATTTTATTGTAATTTTGGTAAAATATCCTGAATATTTTTTGCTATAAAATTACGGAAAGTCTGTTATAGGTTGAGGTACTGCTAATTTTCTATATATATGTACAGTGTGTCCACGGATTGAGTTCACATAAGGTGTAAATGACAAACATTTTTCGAGTTAGATGTCAATATTCTAGGAATCGCTCCTGTTTGTTCTCAAACCAAGATTTTGAGAAAATCAATCAAATTAATTAATATGCAGGGTGTTTTTAGAATCGATTTTAAAAAAATGGCCAAGAGTAAACTACTTCTATTAGAAGAGATAACAAAAAAAAAGTATTAAGAAAAGTTGTTTAGAATTAAGAGTGATGGTAGACTCTCAATTTTCAGACAAATCGGCCTACTTTGATTTTTAATATTTTTTTTGGATTTTGTATACTACCAACATATCTTTTATCGTAGCTGTAGGAGGCACTCCATTATTTTTTTAACATCTTAGTTCATGAACCAGTTAGAGTGCCTCCTACAGCCACGATAAAAGGTATGTTGGTATACAAATTCCAAAATCATTTAAAAAAATCAAAGTAGGCCGATTTGTCTGAAAATTTAAAGTCTGCCATTACTCTTAATTCTAAACAACTTTTCTTAATATTTTTTTTTGTTATCTCTTCTAATAAAGGTAGTTTACCCCTGGCCATTGTTTAAAAATCGATATTAATAAATTTGATTGATTTTCTCAAAATCTTGGTTTGAGAACAAGCAGGAGCGATTCCTAGAATATTAACATCGAACTCGAATTTTTTTTGTCATTTACACCTTATGTGAACTCAATCCGCGGACACACTGTACATATATATTTGAAAACCTAAAACTGTTCTGCAGGCTTGAAAGTTTTTCTAAAGAACATAGGAAGAGTTGCGAAAGTTTCCTATAAATTTGATTTTAAAAAAAATACATTGGCTAAACCCGCACAAGTGTTCGCGGAAGCTGTGCTGCTGTTAGAAAACAGAACTAGGGCACGTCTGCCTTTAGAGGACTCTGTTAGGAGAACTCTAAGGCAACAAAAATCAAAGGATTTACCCCAAGCTCCAGCAACTCTGCAAGATCTTCTCATAGAAGGTATATACAAAGAAATGCAAATTGAGTGACTTTAATTAAAATTAAAAAATCGGGGCTGTCCCAAAGAGACTTTCCCATACAGTAAATAATGCACATATACACCCACAACTTTTTCGATTCTAAAACTTGCATATGTTTATTATAAAAAATTATGTTTAGGTGACTGGGCTACCATTGGGGGTATCGCTCTTGGGAGATTTCTCCTGAACGATAATGGGCCCAATGCAGCAGAACGTGTTGTCATTTTTTCCACTGATGCTACCTTGCATTTACTTGCCAACGCAGAAGAATGGTATCTGGATGGAAACTTTTCTTTAGCACCACCACTATTTGCCCAGCTATATGTAGTTAGAGTTCGTTCTAACAGTTTGCTGACTACAGCGGCTTTTTGTTTATTGCAAACCAAAAGCGAGCAAACTTATGAAGATGTGCTCAGGACAATACTCCAGAAATGTGAGGAACAGGAACTCTACCCCGATCCCCGTGTTGTGCACCTGGATTTTGAAAGAGCGGGAATACAAGCCGTGAAAGCTGTAATAGGGGAGGACGCATCAATTCGGGGATGCTTCTACCACCTCACCCAGAGTACCTTCCGGAAAATTCAAGAATTAGGGCTTGTAAATCTTTACAAAGAAAATGAAGCATTCAACCATTTCTGTGGTATGATGGATGGACTGGCATTTCTCCCACCAGAAGATGTTCGAAGAGGAATGGCACATTTAAGGGAGGTGCCACCCGCAGAAGCAGAAGATTTATTAAATTATTTCGACGCCACATATGTGTCAGGCACTTTTAGAAGGGTTGGAAATCCTAATAATGGTGCTCTGAGAATTAGGAACATTCCACCAATGTTTCCGGTTGATTTATGGAATGTCCACCAAGCCACCCTACAAGGTCAAGATCGCACCAACAACCAGACGGAGGGATGGAATAATAGATTCTCCAATTTGGTTGGTGAAAACCATCCCACCGTTTGGAAATTAATATTAAAAATGAGGCAAGAGGTTGCAGCAGACTCGACAAAAATAGAACAGAGCAATTTAGTGTTGTAGCGAAGAAGAAAAAAAGAAATGTGTATGAAGATATGCAGACGAGATTAAATAACTTGTGCAGGGAATATGAGGGTGACGTCGGGCGTTTTCTCTCGGCAGTGGGTCACACTATTAGATTACGTGCCAATTAATAAATAATAGGATAAGTTAGATGTAAGTTTATATCTCGTATTATTATTATTCCTTTAATGAGTATATAAACAGTTTGTTTTCCGACATAAAATAAAGTGTATACAAATTATTGTAGTAGTTGTTATTTTGGAATTTATAACAATGGAACTTCACAAGTTTTACTTCATTTTAAAATAAAGGACGTATTGGATTCATCCCAAAAATTCGAAATTGAGTTTTCAACAGATCTTCACGTTTTAGAGTCCCCTGATCCCAGAAAAACATTTTTTTTTCATTGGTCTGTGTGTCTGTGTAAAGAGGTAAACTCCTATTTTAAATAGAACACCCGGTATATTTAATAATATACCGGGCGTTCTATTTATTTTTTTTGAATTCAGCTTAAAATTTTAGAGAAAATTTGTCTCTTCAACTAACGCTCTATTTTGTACTGTGTCTGAGGAATTTGTAATTTCTGATTTTTTTTTCAAATGCTTAAAAATTAAAAAACACATTTTTGGCTAATTATAAGAACACTATAAAAGGAAGTTGTGTGCGTGTATCACACCAGATTTTTTAGTAATTTGATGCTCCATTAGTAGTAGATCAAGTCTTTGTTATCTTTGTTTGAAGTATTTATTTATTAAATATGTGTAATATTTATACCTGCGGATTTTTTCCGCGGCTTTTTATACTCCGACTTTTTCACGAAAAATGACAAATCCAGCATTTCTATTCAACGTCACAGTTCATTTGTTTGTCAAAATATTGAAACAATGTAGAGCTCCTTTGTTTTCAAATATCGTGTTTTTACCTTTTCAAATATACAGTGTCTCGTAGAGTATCAAATATATGAAAATGTACATTCGGACATTATAAAGGGGTCAATTATTGCTGTGTAGGCATTGAGGTACGCGGCTGGTCAGAAATGAAAGCAATTTAAAATTAATTTGACGTTTGTCCGTTTTTTTGCTAGGAGAGTTTTTTTATGGAGGTTTTTTGCCCGGGGTTTTTTCGTCCTAGATTCAATAGTAATGACAATAATGTTAAAGCAAAACTTAATTGTCAATTGCAAATGTCATTTTGTAGCTTACATTTTGTTTTCCTGGTGTTTCCAGGTGATTTTATTTCTGGGAGAATTTTTTCCTTGAGGTATTTTTCCGGGGCGTTCTTTTTGGGGATTTTTTCCAGCGGCTATTTTTCTACTCACGTCGTAGCAACTAGCCTAGCAATTAAACATTTCTTGAAATTTTGTTGTTGAATATTTAATTAAATGACTAGCCACAAAACATTAATAAAACATAAAACTGCAATTACTGTATACCGGGTGTCCATTCTCAAAGTCGAACATAGACAATTAATATTAGTGCATTCACTCGTTCTTCATTGAAATAATTCATATCTGTAGATAATTTTAACAGACGTTGACAGAAAATACCTGATTTACGCCAACTAATTACCAATTTTTTTGACAAATGCTATCGAACTTGAAAAGCAAGGCATGGCATATTAAAAACTTCCCAAGTTTTAAATTAGTATTTTAAAATAAAAATCGTATCTTGAATATTATTATTGGTATCATTTGATGCGTAATAATTTTATCTTTCCATTGATACCATTACCTTCCCTGTAAGTTGAATTGGCGAGCAGGAATCGGCAAAAACGTTCAATACAATGTTAATCGCCTATGTTCGGCTTTGAGAACGGACACCCGGTATAATTGTTGTTGCTTATGAAGAATCTGTACTATTTACAGAATTTATAGAAGAAGAATGTATATTTTGGTGTGAAACGACTTCTACGAATTTACTTTTTTATAGATAACTAGCTAAATAAATGCTGCAAACACGTTAAAAGTTTGCTGTCAAGAATCAATACAATTGAACTGTTAATCAAATACCTATTTGCAGAATAAAAGCAGTTTCGTTTGTATTAGTTGATTCAAAATACATTTAAAAAATTGAAGTTCAAGAGTGTAATTTGAGGGTTAAACAGGAATTTACAATTTCCAAGTCTTACGAACAGAGGAAAATTAAACATTCCTTATCTTTATAGGTTCTATAAATTTACAATACAAATGATTTTAATACTGGACTGGGAAAATGTACACATTTGTATGGAACTGCAGAGCAACAACTTTGACTCTCATCTAGTAAAACAAAATAAAATTGCCACGAATTTAAGATTATTGAAATTACTAAAATACTAATGTGGAACTGTAAGGTGAATATGATCCTTGCTGAAAATTCTCACATATATACATATAATCTCATAAGAGCATTAATTCTTTCCGGAAATTTTTTTGAGTGCCTTCCAACAACGTCGTATTAAATTAGGACTTTGTTGGAATGCACGAAAATTAATTTCCGGATATGAATTAATGCTCGAATGCAGATTAGGTAATAAAATCGTAACGACACAAACCCTAAAAATTTCCAAGAATTTTTTTTGTGGTCTTGGTTATGGCTCGTGAACTAATTTTTCTATTGGTCATTAATGAGTGTCGTACGATTTTCACACAAATTTCTAACAAATGTTGGTAATCTTTCAGGATTTGTCGGTACATGAACACAAACAAGGAATTCAATTGCTTGAAGTATTTAGGTGTTAAATACGATAAATATTTATACCATCGGCTTCTTTTTTCCGCCGGCTTTTTTTTCGCCGGCTTTTTTTTTACGGCTTTTTTTCCCGGCTTTTTATACTCCGGCTTTTTTTTCCACGGCTTTTTATTCCTAGATTCCGTTGGCTGCAACGTTTTGCTACTTCACGGACAACCAGTCTTGCCAGACGTACGATAATTATCGTTTTTGTACGATAATTTTACTATTCGTAGGATGTACGACAGCATGCGTTCGATAAGGGTAAAATATACGACAATTTTGGCTATTATTGAAAGTTCTCACAAATTTGGCAGATAGGTAAGTAATAATATTGACAGTATCTTCGAAATGACGGCTATTACCATATATCTAATACTTATTATATTGCTAGCGGCTATGAGTGGGAAACTCACGAAGGAAGTGAGACAGACAACCAACTCTTCAATGTATAATGGTGAGCTGTGTGCAAGCGCGGCGGCGTCGTCCGCCCAATGGGGAACTGGTCAAGTTTAAAATTCGCTTCTAAAGGCGGAGTTCGAATTCTCACGCATGCGCACTAGACGCATTCTACTCTTAAGTGATGCTATGTCGGCGCCGTAATGTTTTCGGGCGTTCCGAGGCCCTACTAGCAATGTATGTGTATTATATATATCCAATAATCCCTACCAACTCGCCAACACTTCTGGCCAGCGTGGCGTTTTAATAGCCAAAACCCCCTGTTTTCCCATTATGTCGAATTTTAAGAGAAAGGATTATGTACCCCAGGTGGGTGGAAATAAAAGTCCCACACTACTCCGGTAGTCTGCTCCACGGATTCTGGGGGGGGGGGGGGGGGGCAAAAATTTGATAAAAAATATTCATCCCCAAAAGAATAAAATTAAGGCACGACACACAACACTTTATATAGGAACATATAATGTACAAACTCTAAAATCGGACGATAAAATTCACGAATTAGAAGAGGAATTGAAGAAAATAAAATGGAGCATAATCGGATTGGCTGAAGTCAGAAGAAAAGAAGAGAAGGCCATTACATTGCAGTCAGGAAACACCCTATATCACTCAAATTGTGAACAAAACGGAACAAGAGGCGTGGGTTTTATTGTATCCAAAAATTTCAACAGTAGAATAAAAATATATAAGTCGATATCAAATAGAGTGGCATATCTCGTAATGCAATTGAATAACAAAGCATCTCTAAAGGTAATCCAGGTTTATGCACCTACACAATCGTATGGAGACGAGGAAGTGGAAAACTTCTATGAAGAAATAACCAAAGCAATTACGGACGACCCAACGCCATATAAAATAATCGCAGGCGATTTCAACGCAAAATTGGGCAAAAAACAAGACGAATCAGAACACAAAATGGGAAATTTTGGTTACGACACAAGAAATGAGAGAGGTGAAACCCTATATAACTTTTTAGAACAAGAAAACTTTTTTGCAATGAATTCATTCTTCAGAAAGAAACCCCAAAACAAATGGACGTGGATTAGTTCAAACGGTAACACAAAAAATGAATATGATTACATATTAACAAAGAACAAAGAAATAATAAAAGATGTCAGCGTGTTAAATCAGTTTACAATTGGTAGCGACCACAGATTGGTCAGAGCCAAGATACAGATCAATATAAAATTAAATAGAATAAAAAGACTCAAAAACAGTAACTTCAACATAAACACTCAAACACTGAAGGAGAACTCTGAAGAATATCAAAAAGAAATTAAAACACAGTTACAAAACAAAGACTATACAGATATGAACACCGACGAAATTAACCAGACTATAAAAACAACCATTCTAAACTCTGCTCAAAAAATATCATCAAAACAAACGAAATCAACTGAAATATTTTCCACAGCAGTGAAAGAAATGCTGAGAAAAAGAAGAGAATTAACACAATCGAACAAACAAAGAACTGTTGAATTTGTTGAACTAAATAAAACCATAAAACAAAATAAAATTCAAAAAGAAAATGAAAAAATCCAACAAGTCATAGAAAAGAATCAAAACATGAAAGTATTGCGACCCACCCTGGGCAGAAATAAAATAATAGCCATAAAAGACAAAAAAGGAGAAGAAATAAGGGAAAATGGAAAAATAAAAACAAGAGTACAAGAATATTACAAGGAATTATACAAGTCTCAAGAAAACCCCCATTCAAACGAAAGAAAAGCTGAAAAATAAAGTAATGAACGTAAATTCTGAGGATTTACCAGACATACAAGAAGAGGAAATAATAAACTCGCTGAAAGAAATGAAAAATCAAAAAGCTCCCGGCAAAGACAATCTAACAAAAGAACTACTGAGCGAAGGGGGAAGCGAAATTATAAGGGCGTTGACGATACTATTTAACAAATGTTTGGAGACGGGAAAGATAGTACAGGAGTGGAAAGAAGCTATAACTATACTACTATACAAGAAGGGCGACAAAACAGACCTAGCGAATTATAGGCCTATAACACTCTTGTCACAAGTATATAAACTTTTGTCCAGAATACTAATGAAAAGACTAAATAATAAAATAGAAACGTACCTATCCGACGATCAGGCTGGATTCAGAAAGGGATTCAGTACAGTTGACCACTTATTAACACTTAAACTAATAATAGAAAAAGTAAACGAATACCATCTTCCCCTATACGTGGCACTAATAGACTTTGAAAAGGCTTTCGATAGTATCGAAACGTGGGCAATACAACAAAGCCTATGGAACTCCAGGATAGATCATAGATACATGACACTCATTCGAGATATATACGAAAAAACAACAATAACGATCAACTTATCAGAGGAAACCGAACCAATTCCAATCCAAAGAGGGGTTCGGCAGGGAGACCCAATATCTCCCAAATTATTTATAATGGCTCTCGAGGACATTTTCAAAGGACTAAATTGGGAAGAAAAGGGTATAAACATAAATGGTAAATACTTAACTCACTTAAAGTACGCCGACGACATCATATTATTCGCCACAGATAAAGATCAATTAGAATCCATGCTGAACGAACTAACTGAAGCCTCCAAGAGATTAGGATTACGGATAAACAAAACTAAAACCAAAATAATGACAAACATTGAAGAACACGTAGATATAAAACTAGAAAATAATACTTTAGAACAAGTAGAAGAATATGTATATCTCGGACAAAAGATCACTCTCAGAAAAGACAATCAAGAAATAGAAATTAAAAGGAGAACAAAATTAGGCTGGGCCGCCTTCGGTAGACTCAAATATATATTGAGAAATAGTAAGATACCCCAACACCTTAGATCAAAAGTATTCAATAGCTGCATACTACCCGTTTTAACTTATGGAGCACAGACCTGGACCCTCACAAGGAGAAATATAGATAAATTAATAAAGACCCAACGAGCCATGGAACGCCAAATGTTAAACATAACACTTAAAGACAAAAAACGAAATTCGTGGATACGGCAAACGACAAAACTTACAGATGTAAGAGAAATAACAGCTCGACTCAAATGGCATTTTGCAGGACACAACGCTCGTCAAACAGATGATAGGTGGAACAGACGTGTCTTAGACTGGCGGCCATGGTTAGGAAAGAGAACACGAGGAAGACCACAGATGCGATGGGTAGACGACCTGAGGCGACACGCCGGCCTAGCATGGAAACGAATTGCCCAAGACAGAACAAGGTGGAGGGAACTAGGGGAGGCCTACATCCGTAATTGGACTGAAAATGGCTAATGAAATGAATGAATATATGGCTATTACCCATTTACTTGACATCCGCACTGTCAAACTTACGGTATGTTAGCACCACTGCTATTTTTCACATTTTAACAATTGAATTAATGTAGAGCCTAATAAAACACACATTATTTTGCAAGTATAGTCAAGGCATTTTTTAAAAATTTGTCACTGACAGTGCGGATGTCGAGTAAATGCATACTTAATACGTGCAGATATTTTTGATCAACCGGTATTAATCACAATGTGCTGAAATTTAATTCGGAGCTGTTATTATTTATGATGACAAGCTAATCACATTACATCAAAGTACTTGTAGGGGGGTTTCCCATCAACTTTCCACATGCCCACTTTCGACTGGCGTCATTCATAAAAAATGCATCTCGCAGGTATTCTCGATTAGCGGCTTAATTAGCACGTATTGTCAATTTATCTTCATCCGTGTTGTTATAACGTCTTAACCAAATTAATTTTAGTATCGTTAAGAGCTTCATTACCGCACTGAGTGCGGTAATGGATATTACCGCACTCAGTGCGGTAATGGACAGATATTACCGCACTCAGTGCGGTAATGAATATTACCGCACTCTTTTTATACAGTGAACAATATTGAACAATACACGTTTGCTTATGGCACACAACGAAACTCGTTTGATTGCCGCAAAACTCGGCTCACCGCCTCGTTTTGGCAATCAAACTCGTTTCGTTAAGATGCTCATAATCAAACTTGTATCGTTAATATCTATTACGATTAGTTCTTCTACCTACCAACAGACTAAGTAAAATCGGATTTATTTCAGAATTATTTCATTCGTGTAGTTATATTTTCCCACGTACCATCCAAAATATTATAATACGATCAAATGTACGATCCCCATTTTTACTACTGTCGTACGATAACAATGTTTATTCGATCTGGCAACACTGTATACAACAAAGAAAAGGTTACTTCCAGGAAGCCAGCTGCGCATTAGTGTTCGCATTTCACTGTTCTTGTCTTTGTGTTTAGTAAGTTCCTAAATCCTAACTTCGGTGCAGGTTAAGTTCTTTCAGGTTATTTTTTGTTTGGGTTTCTGGTGCAGTTTGCTTGTGCTACCTATAAGAATAAATCGCGGATATTTTGCATCAGTTCAAGGTAATTATAATTAATTTTTACTACGGTCGCTGTCAAATTACACGTTTTAAACCGTATAATTAATGCATTAGTGCCGCTTAAGATTAGTGAAAATTTAGTGTTTTGCGCAGATGTTAATATAGGCATTTAGAACATTAGGGGACCTTTGCCCCTAGCTTTAGTATAGTTAGGTTATGTGAACTGCTTCTAGAGCAGTGGCGTATTAACCATGCTTGCCGCCAGGCCAGAATCCTTATAACTTCTACGCCCCTATATAACCTAGCAGAAATTATTCGCTGTAGTAATTTTTGGTAGTAGTTTCCAATAGATAAACGCCTGGTAATTAATACTTTATGACAAAAGATGAAATACTTTTTGTCGATCATTCAATTTTTGGCGCCCCCATAACATGTTGCACCAGGTGCCCGGGTTTCTTAGGCTTCAGCTATAATACTCCACTGTTCTAGCAGGAGCGCAGGATTAGGGTTGGGGGAGCAAGGGGGGCGGTCGCCCCCTCATAGAATATATCGGGGGGTCAAATAGTGTAATTTGCCCCCATAATATAGTCTATGAGGTTTTAAAAAAATGTGTAGGTATATAGGGTTTTCAAATTAATCTATACCAGATGCTAAAATTCGTTGTTCTATTGTAGGTGAAGCAGAAATAAAACACGTAGAATTTGTTAAACACGTCTTTAGTTATAGGTCGACATTGAAGAACTTGATATATTTTTTTTTCTTTCAAATGAAAATGCAAATGCCGAAATTCTAGGTTGCATTGTGTTGGTACATAAACTTGTGGTTATTATTTTTGCGGTGAGGTTAGGCTTCATGTCGACAGATTGACATTTCATTATTTTAAATTATATAGTGCAGGGGTGGCGAACCTTTATTCATCTACGTGCCATTTTTTCTAAAGAAATGTTTAACGAGGCCATGACGTGCCATCAAACTAAGTCAAGATTTCACTTAACGATTAATGGAGAAAATATAAAACTAAATACTATCAATTTAACACTTTATTTGCAACCAAAAATATATATTTTGTACAGCAATAGTAATGTTATGTTTATTTAAATGAAAGAAAAAATTAGTGCGACTTCTGCTGTTGCAAATTAGATGCTAAATAGCTTATATTAGCTTCATACTTTGTTACTTTTAGCAGAATGCAAGCTGAACTGGAGTCATCTGACATAGGGATGTTCGATACACCGAAAAGTACCGGTACCATCGTATCGTATCGACTTAAAAGTACCGGTTCGGAGCAGTATCGTATACAAAAGTACCGGTACATGAAATACCGGTACACAATCGATCCGGGATATTTTCAAAATTTATTTATACCACACTTCGAGTCCTAGTATAGCAAATAGAAGTTTAGCAATAATAGTGGCGTAACAATCAAGAAATCAACAATTGAAAAATCAGTATTAGAAATACATTTATTAAATAGTATACATATAAACGCTCAAAAACTTTAAAACTAACATAACTGTAATAACTGAAACATTAAAAGCATACAGGGTGAGTTTATTTGAATGTTTAGCATGGGGATCGCGGAAAGTCTTGGAGATAGAGAGACGGTTAAATGGGGAAAGAATTGCAGTTTTACGAGCTCAATTTAATGAGCTTTTTGTTTTTGGAAAAAATGCAAGGCTAACTAGATATTTCGCAAAAATTATTTTTTTCTAATTTCGTTCGGTGCCTATAGCTCTGTTATTATTGACTTTAGAAAAAATGTGTAAAGGAAAAAGTTGTAGACAATTATGAGCTTAATAACACAGTCCAACCAAATTTTTTATTTAAGCTATAATTTTTGAGTTATGACACAAACGTGTGTTTTTTCTAATGGAAACCATAGTCGACCATGACTTCATAAAAAATGCAATTTTTCAACGATTCTAACGATATACCATTTGATATAGTTATTTTTATAAATAAATAAATATGGCCATTTCTATCTTTTCGTTTTCGAACTGTTCTTAAATTTGTAGTTCCGTCTGAACTTTTACAGTGTTTTCCGATTGCTTTTCCCCATGTATCAGTTGTGTTCCACTTTATCTCAAATGATTTTCCCTCTTGTCAACGCTTGTCAATATTGACAAATGGGAATTACATTTGACAAATAGTGAAACACAATTGATACATGGTGAACAGCAATCGGAAAACCCTGTAACTTCACACTGACACAGTCTGCATTTTCCTCGAGAATCTGTCTTAATACATACTTTCCAAACGTTACTGGTTGAAGGTGGCATATTTGTTTAAAAAAAACACAATATAAACCTCAATTTCACTGAATAATAAAAGAAAACTGATAATAAAAACAGAACTGTTAATTAATTTACTGAACACCCACGGCGACCGCGATGGAGTGACGAGTGACACAATTGTGGCAATTGCCTTATAGGCACAATTTTTTATAATCTCCGGTATAAAATTTTTCTCGGGGATTTACCGAATTTCGCTGCGATATCCTAGTGAGAAGTTGCTGTTGCTGGTATAAATAGTTAAGCTGAATAATGAAGTTCTCTTTGGATATTTAATCATCACCATAAAATTTGTTGAGATACATGAGAGCTCCAGTTCACCAGAATTTATTAGTCATGCCAATGGTTAATATTTTTTGTTTTTCTAAATTTTGATTTAACTTTATTCCGTAGTTTCATAAGTAATTTTATATTATCTGTAACCCACGGTAGATGCGGTCTAGTAATTTTACTAGTAACTGTGGGCGCGTGATTATTAAAGAGCTGAAGCAAAACGGAATTTAAAAAGTTAACCTTATCATTAATATTGTCCATAAAAAATATTCTATGTAATGGCGATGATTCTAAGTCATGTATGAAATTATTGTGGTCAAAGAATTTGTATGAGCGATAAGTACGAAAGACGGGTGCTACTTTAGTTTTCTCAGTAAGTAACTGACAGAAAATCGGATCGTGATCAGTTATGTCCAAAACGCACACACCAAAGTTACTGATCGAGGGCGCATCCGTAGTGATAATGACATCAATTAAAGATGAAGTAGTCTCAGTAACGCGTGTAGGTTGATCAATTAATTGTTGTAAATTTAATGATGTTAACATATTATTCAAATATACAGTAGGGGGATCGTTAGGTTCCAGAAAGTCAATGTTTAGATCACCCAGGCAGTATATCTTGTTCGAAATAGACATGTTAACAGCAAAAGATAACTCTAATTCATCGACAAAATTTGTATAATTAAGACTAGGAGGTCTGTATACTACGCCGAAGATGAAACAATGAAGGTTTAATTTTATAGAGATCCACAACTGTTCAATAGAATTATTAGTTGTAATTTTTTTAGATTTGAAAGAATTTCATATATAAAACCTACCCCGCCGCCACGAGAACCTCTGTCCTGACGGAGCAAATAGTAACCATCAATGCGTACAGCATCCGCACCAATTTCGGGAGTCAACCAAGTTTCCGTGATGGCGATTACATCATAATTATTCTCTAAAATGAAAGATTTCAAAGGCATAAAATTACAAATTAACGAGCGTACATTAACGTGTGCTACAAGCATAATTATGATAAGGCAAAATAAATTATTGGAAAATTAAATGTATTATATAATATACTAAACGAAAGAAGGCAAAACTGCTACGAATGTTAGCAGAGATAAACATGGAATATTTTCTCAACGGCTTACTGAAATGATGTGATATGAATTCAAACACTCACACATATATTTAAATTTAGCATACTTATCTGCAAGCATATTTGTGTTTATCAATTTAAGAATATATTTATTTATTTATTTATTTAATGTACAGGCAGCAGTAGAACACTGATAGTGCCCGAATCTCGTACAAATTTGTGTTTAAATATAATTATGTAAAATAAGTGTAACAATGTGTATATATATATAATTTCGTTTCGTAGATTTATAGTTCGTTGCAACAATCCCAACCAATATCACAGTAGCCATCACAGTTATATTTGAGATAAATAACGATTGTATAGATTTTTAAATCGCAATAAAGAGGGCGCTGAAACCATTTCCCTTGGAAGGCTATTCCAGTGTTCCACGACCCGGTTAACTAGAATGTTTTTGTGGTTGTCATGTTTAAACTTGGACTTTTTGATTTTCATGTCATGTCCTCTCAAGTTCCGGGGGAGGGACATGTTGAAGAAACCAAGAAGTTCTGGGGAGTCGTAAGAACCTTTAAGGATCTTGTAAGTTTCGACGATGTCAGTACGTTGTCTTCTCGTGGATAGTGTAGCAATGTTTAGTTGAAATGTATTAATATAAAGCGGCCACTTCATGTATCGGCGGTTACAGGTTAAGCTTTTGGTAATCAGCGAGGGTTGTAACAGCAATTTTTTCGTTGTTGATTTTCATTATAATGGTGCCATTTCTTGTCCAAACATTGCGACGTCCGCATTTTCGTTGGGCCTCCATGAGTATTTTTTGACGCTCGATAGTTAAATCTTCGACAATGACGTAGTTTGTGCCTTTAAGTTTGCTTCTGTTGTTAATGATGATTTTGCGAGTATCGTATTTAAAAAATTTGATGATAACAGCTCGAGTTTTGTTTATTGTGGGTTTACCAATTCGATGAATACGGTCTATTTCCTTGGCAGTAATTTTAAGACCCATCCTGGTTTCCAAAAACTAATTGGACTTTTTCGGTGAGGTTTTCGTTGGCTTCTTCAGGTACACCCAAGATCTGTATGTTGCTTGTCTGTGAATATTGTTCAAGGCCATCAATTCTGTTGTGTAACTCACGGTTTTCCTTGGACAGTATTTGAACCTTTTCTTCGAATTCACTTAACTTTTTGTTGAGAGCAGCCGTAACTTCTGTGGTAACCTTTTCAACGAGTTCAACGAGAAACTCGTTTTTCCTCAGGATATCTTTAATACAAGTATCAACAGTGACATTTATTTCAGCTATCTGATCTCTGGTCAATGGCATTTTGAAATAATATGCACTTATATTTACCAAAAGATACGAATTTTGATTATTATAACCGATTCTAAGTATGAACGTGGCTTTTATACTCGGTTCACAGCCGGAGAGAATACAACACGTCTATACGCGGCGGTGCATCGGTGTAGGAACTATTCCATAGCCATACTAGATGAAAATAATTTTTGATCATACTCTATTAAATTTATGCAATGTAGAAGATAGCCGATTATTATTAGTGATTATTTCCTTCATATCCATAATAATGCGTAATCACCATGGTTTCTGTCAGTTTAATAATGACTAAAATTCAAACGTCAAAATTTAACCGCGGTTAAATTTATGTCAAAATTTAATCGCTTGTGCATAATTTTAACATGATTATTAAAGGTGCTTCACCGACTGAATTTTATCTATTTATTCAGGAAATAATCACGCCGAACATCCCGCGTGCATGTAAACTAGCCTGAATAAATTTTGACGATTTTCTGTCAAAATGTTTTGCTCTGAAGAAATATATCTCGTAAATTTTCCGCTTCAAAATCCCTCGTGCTGCGCACTCGGGATTCTTGTTGAGCGGCAAATTTACTTGACAAATTTCTTAGCAAAACATTCTGACAGAAAGGTCAAAATTTAATCGGCTATTTTAATGCACTTGGGATATTACTGTTGATTATTTCCTTCATATCCATAATAATGCGTAATCACTATGGTTTCTGTCAGTCTAATAATGACAAAAATTAAAACGTCAAAATTTAACCGGGGTTAAATATGTGTCAAAATTTAATCGCTTGTGCATAATTTTAACATGATTTTTAAAGGTGCTTTACCAACTGAATTTTATCCATTTATTCAGGAAATAATCACTCCGAACATCCCGCGTGCATGTAAACTAGCCTGAATAAATTTTGACGATTTTCTGTCAGAATGTTTTTCTCTGAAGAAATATATCTCGTAAATTTTCCGCTTCATTCATGTTGAGCGGCAAATTTACTTGACAAATTTCTTAGCAAAACATTCTGACAGAAAACGTCAAAATTTAATCGGCTATTTTAATGCACTTGGGATATTACTGTTGATTAAATATTCTAATAGATCAAGTGTATGCTTTGATTGAATAGAATTTTATCCTTCTGATTTGTGCTTTATTAATATATCTATTTGAAAAATAATGTTTCTTTTTCTTTTCAGAGTCAGCTCTTTCCCATTTTTCATTCTGGGTCTTAAGCAGTTCAAAGGACGAAAACACTACTGTCTGCTATCTTACTACTATGAGCCGCTATCAGAAACCATGTGCATTTACAAGCCTATTCAACAAGATGAAAAATTGAACTACCAGCGTTAAATCAATGTTTTCAATCACTTGTATCAGATGAGAAAGAAAATAGTGGAGTATCACTGCATTGAGGATTACTGAAAATTTCAACATAAGGTATGCCGATGATACGGTATACTGATAGCTGATAGTCTAGAAGGGCTTCAAGAACTCGTCAATAGGGTCACCGATATAATTAAAGAATATGGGTTAGATCTTAACACTTGAAAGACCAAATATATGATAATTAGTAAGACAATAATCCAACAAAGCACACTTCTATGTAACAACGAACATATTGAAAGGGTTAACAGCTTTACGTATCTTGGTTGTAACATTAATGACCATTCTCGACAGATCAAACGCCGAATAGAAATGGCAAGAGCAGTACTTATCAAAATGAGATCGCTTCTTTCCTCTAGAACTCTTAGCGTGGAACTCAAACGACGCATAATAAAGTGTTATGTCTTCTCAACATTGTTATACGGCGCAGAAGCTTGGATGCTCTCAGAAGCAACAGAAAAACGTATTCAAGCCTTCGAAATGTGGACTTACCGGCGAGTACTAAGAATATCCTGGGTCGATAGAATCACCAACCAAGAAGTCCTCAGAAGGATGAAATGTCAACCTGAACTTATGTCACAAATCATAAAACGTAAAATGGAATACTTTGGACATGTAATGAGAAATTCCCACAAATACCGGTTGTTACAGGTTATAATACAGGGAATGGTGGAAGGACGAAGAGGGCCAGGAAGGAGAGGAATCTCCTGGCTCGCAAACCTTAGAAAGTGGTTCGGAATGACAACTATCGAACTTTTCCGCGCAGCAGCTAATAAAGCACGGATAGCCATGATAGTAGCCAACGTCCGGAACTGATAAGGCAAAGGAAGAAGAAGAAAATTTCATTATATAAAAATTGCTTCTTGAAATCATCTTTGATATTTCTTATTTTCCAAATCTATTTACTATCAATTCAAGCAATTGGTATTGGTGTGCATTGTAGTTGCATTTTATGCAATTTTTTATATTGCTCCAACATATCTAGCCTTGACAGTTATTCAACATTATTCTTATTTACTACATTCTATAGTTTGTTGCTTTGTTGCAGCTTTCATAATGTTATTACCGTTATATTAACATTATTCAGCATTGCATTTGATACAATGAACAACCCTAATTTTTTCATCGTCGTTAACAAATCTTCTGGCCTGATCCGTTCCTTTTGTTGTTAGTTTTCTAACGTTTCACAACAACATGGTGTTGAGTGGGGAACAACAACCTTTCCAGTTGTTTATTTTTCATTCTTGTGCATTCTCCAGTTGCTGTGCAACTTATTGCTTCCTCCAATCGTACACTTTCCAGACACAATCTGGAAGTGGAAAATTAATATGTAATTGTGGTGTATGGTATCATTTTAGAAAATACGCATCACCAAACTGCAGCAGGAATGCTGTGAAGATTACACACAGCCGACTCTACCTACTAGCCACGACACTGGTCACATTGGCAACGCCGCTGTGGTCCTACTCTTGTATGCACGAGCATGAGATTGCTGTGTGTTTACAACCTAATAACTAATTAAATAGCCTAATTCTATGTATATAATTATACTACAGTTTGACTCTGTGTCATTTGGGACGAAACTCCACGAAGTTTTTAAGTGTTGGGGTGGTTTTTAACTACATAACCTCAAAACAGTCTGTGAAACAGGTAAGCTATTCGCTTTCTATAGCAACAAAGTTAGTTTTAGTGTCTATAAAATTGAATGACATGAGTTCTATGGTTATAATGCAGTCTGAAGTACCGTAAATGGGGGATATACGGAACAAATTTTCCAGTTGTACGTCTATAAAATCGAAGTGACTTATAGCATTTTTGTTTTTTTTTTGCGCATATCGACGCGGGATTGTTACCGCTACAGTTTGAGCTACTATACATGCATAGTTGTAACAAATAAGGCATTTAAAAAAAAAACGACGTTCCATATAACCCACACTTGTGGATAAGACGGAACGATTTTGATTTTGTACAGAAAACTCCCACAAAAATCATATTATACCATATAAGACGACTCAGGGGGATATACGGAACAATATTGATGAAAAATAGCAATGTACGTAACTTTATTTGGATAGGTAAAAAATGTAGCAAATATAGAAAAAAGGGTTTTATTTTACAAATATAAACTTTGGAAGTCAGAACAATGCTTAAACTTTATCAAAAATATTTAAAACAATTAAAAACTAAATAATAGAGTAAAGGTACCGATTATGGAATACTTTTCTAGTTTCACTGCTAAGAGTCACCAATTTTCACAAGAGGTCACACTAGATAGACCTAAGTAATGTCTGACATGTCACTTACCTTCAGTCAATAAATAAATGTTCTCTAATTAATATTACACATGAAAAAAAAATATTTCTGAGCGAGATTTTTCCATATTAGGAACAGGGGCTCCTATTATGGAACAGTATATCGCTCATCCGGAAGAAAACCGTCACAACTAAGAAAATTTAAATTTTCAGGAGAAGTAAAATTAAGTAGGTAATAAAAATCACGAATGTATTCCGTGGTTGCATAATTATTATATTTTTATGAAGTAAGTTATCTATGATGGTGTTTTAACTATTTTATGATTTTTTTTTTGTACAACTGACATGATTTTTACTTTTCGTCAAAAAAAAAACACTTTTTTCAAAAAAATTCTAAGATGTGTCACTTTTCTACTATAGAATATAACTAATAACCATACAGTCATTCGGGGCAACTTTGATCCTTCTCACCACATTTTATTGAACTTTTTGTCTTTTCCTATTAATAATTCTTTATAAATATGGAAAATTATTAAAGATCTAAACATATTTATTGTATTTTGTGTGTTTTTAAGTAAGGTAAAGTGGGGTAAGTGCGACCACATTTTTTGATATTGGAAGAAAAAGCTTATAAAAAATTTAATATTTTTAATTTTTGTGAAATTCAAAAACATGATTGACTGGTCTATTCAGTTATCTTTCAGATCCTACCACTAATTCTTTAAGGTGTCAAGATCAGACACACATTATTTTTTTTTTTTTAAACTGCCAGCCAATTGCACTTTCCCGATATTCCGGGAAAGTGCGATCAGAGGCTGTAACATGCATTAAAAATCTTTGTATTTGTGATTGGGAAAGTGCGAATTATAGACAAAGCATAAAAAAAACATTTTTCTTTTTTGTTTCGAGATAACTTTATTACTTTTTGTAGGAAGCTAGAAAACAATACATAAGATACAAATAAGCATTTTAATGAACACCTTTTAATAAAAATAAAGTCGTCCTCGTTTTTCAGTTTTAACACAAAGAATTTTCAAAATTTGGTCGAGTGCAATTGTTGCTTGATCCTCAACGGCAGGATACGTAAAAAATAAATTGGAAGATTTATCTTGTTTACCTCTTTTAAGAATGCGCATGCATATTCTGAATAGTTTTTGCCATAGTTTAAAATTTTTCCAACATATTTTTTCACAAATTTGTCTTCGCGAAATTCTGCATGAATAAAATCGCCTGGTTGTGGCTTTTTATTTTCTGAATTATCTGCAGATTCACCATCAAGTTCTTTATCTTCATCAGAGGAAAAGATCTCTTCATCCATATCATCTTCTGTGTCTATATATGAGGGTTCACTTTCGGATTCTGTGTCAGTTTCCTCATTGTCATTAATTTGAGCTGGCTTTGGTATTCTCTTTTTTAACACTGGTAATTTCTTCATTTCTTTTTCTTTATTTTCTACTCTTGTCTTAACTTCCTTACTTGTGATAACTTCTGCACCTGAAGCAATTGTTTTTCTTGGTTTAGTAATATTAAGACTCTTACTCTGTTTGACAGTTTCTAGAAGTATGTCTTCGAATAAACAGTGTTCACTTTGCCATGTACTGCATCCTGCTTTCTCTGCCATAAACTACAGTCTGTTTTTTTCAATAATGGGGTAGAGCCTGATTCCTGCATTGAATTATCTTCGGGCACTGTCTCCAATAAATTATTACCTGGTACTATTGCCTGGTGCTTGAGTGTCAGGAGCTTCTAAATTTTGGTTATTTACATTATCATCTTCAACAGCATATTTTTTAAGCTTCCATCGTTTTAACGCTTCAGGGTCATATTTCTGTTCAGGGACTACTGATCTATTGAATGGACAAATGCCACCTTTTCGAAAGCCATTACTTATAACTTCAGGATTCACCTCTTTCCACGTATGCCCTAGTAATTCAGCAAATTCTTTCTTTGGGATCTTTAAACCCGAGTGTTTCCTTTGCCACTGACAAAGTTTCTCGTCCCACTTAACTTTAAAAGATTTAAAGACACTAAGATCAAGTGGTTGTAATAAATGACTGGTGTGCGCCGGCAATTTTAATATTGTTACTTCGTGCGGAATTGCCAAGGCACATATTTTATCCGTGACATGTGTTGCATGGCCATCATAAATAACAAGAACAGGTCTTTGAGGTCCTACAGCAGGAATGAAAGTGTTTTCAAAATAATTGTGGAAAATTTCACTCATCATCCAGCCTTTTGGACTCGCTGCAAACGAAATCTCTGGAAAACATTCGTCATCAGGAATCCAACTTGTCCAAACATTAAGGCCCTTAAAAATGGTTAAAGGGGGAATTTTATTTCCAGCAGCATTGGCAGCAGCCATCCAGGTTGTATTATCTTTTCCACTGCCCCCGGTTATCCTTGAACATGTCTTTCCCTTTTAGCCCACAATTTTCGTATTTGTAGGATCTGAACAAACACTGGATTCATCCAAATTCCATATTTGGTACGGCTTATCAAACAATTCCAATTTAGTTAATGTGTCAAAAAGCAGATCAAAATATTCATTAATTATGAATGGATCGGTAATTTTTTTCCTACTGTATTCTACAGCTTGTGGTTTTTTTATTGACAATCCATGTCTCCGTTTAAAATTTAAAAACCAGTCTTCTCCAGGTTGATTGTTTTTGAAGGGTGTTTTTAGGTTATTTTGGGTAACAAACCTTTGTATGCACCAAAACACCTCCTTCCGGCTTAATCGGAACCCCCATTTTTCCATAACTGTTAGGTAGTTCGCCAATTTTGCTTCTTCTTGTGGTGGTAAAGCTGGAGGCCTGCCCCTTGTATGACTTTTTTGTCGTCGCAGACCCTTTATATAACAATATAATGTAGTGTATGGTATATTGTAGGTTTTAGAAGCTTTTCTGAGAGTTATGAGTCCTCGTTTTACATGTTCTATGGCTGCTTTTATATCGTCCTCGGAGTAACGAGAACCCCTTTGTGACTTTTTCTTGTCATTTCTAGGCATATTACTAATACCTGAAAAAAATAATAATACTGGGAAAGTGCGATCACTTATTACATGTCGCTGATCGCTCTTTCCCGTCGACACATTTTCATCGGGCAAGTGCGATCACCAACGTTTTTATACAAAAAATTTAAAAAAATTTCAAAAATACAAGAACATACATAAACTATAGGACTTTTTGATCACAATTAATCTTATAAAACAAAAGTTACCTTAAACTGGAGTCTCTGGTAGACCTAAACAAAAACAGTGTTTACACTCGTCATACGAGTCGATTTGACATTCAAAATATGACATTAGTTTTGCCGGTATAGTAGGATTTTTTTTCATCATAAACTAACGCGTTCTCATCGAGGGTTCTCAAAAGTTTTACAATATGCCAGAGAATATCAAAATTTATACTTAGCTCTGGAAATTAAAGCACTGATCGCACTTACCCCGATTACGCACTTACCCCACGTTACCTTACACAGAGAGCACTACAGGTTTTAAAAAATTAATATAATGGGGGTCAAAGTTACACTTAGAAACGGGGAAACTTTGACCCCTTTTACAATTTTTCTATTAAAAACCCTGCTGTAAATCACTTGCTAGCATCAGTGTAACATTGGCCCCCTCATTATAATCTAAAATTGATGATATGGTGCTTTTTTAATGTGAAAAAGAAACTGGTGCTTACGTCTAAAAGCTCAAAACTACAGTTTAGAGTTAAAAAATACCAATAAAGATTAAGAATTACGATGTTTAATCAATAAAACTAATTTCTACATACAGTTACATTAAGAAAACATAAAAACAACATTCAGTTTCATACTTAGAAAAACTTGAGAATTACGTAAAAGTAAACAATGCTTACGTCTAAAAGCTCTAAACTACAGTTTAGAGCTACAAAATACCAGAATTAAAATATTTAATCACTGAAACAAAATTTTACATATTTATTAAAGAATCTTCTATTTTAAAATCACCCCTAGAATTTACAGGAGTGACTGCTGAAGGATTTATTTTCTTAATTACATCAACTTCATCATAAAAAATTTCATCTTTTATAGTTGGCCATTTCCAGTGTTTTCCATTTCGCGACATTGCATTAACACATATTTTAATGGGGGCTGAGTCTGTAATATTGGTAATACAACCAGGGCAATAAGCCCCTTCATATTGCACTATTACATAATCTCCTTCCATAAAAGTTTCACCCTCAGTTTCGCTTTCACTGTTTACATGAGAAGTGGATGCATTGTTATCTATTTTTTTTTATTAAAGCATCTGTCAGATCAACATTATAGTGTTATACATGACAGATTTGAGTAGTTAAATATGACTGTGACTATGACATATATACATAATATGCGTTCTGGACGAAGAGTAGCAAGTAGCTGTGTGTATCACATGGAGGCAGATAGTGGCGGCCTCGGAAGCTCGAAAGTGATGGAGGCTAGTTTTCATCATTTGAGATAACATCTTGGGGGAGTTTTCTCTTCAGTCTGTGATGAATATTACGCTGCCCAAGATTGTAGTGAATAGCCCCTTCGCAGGTGGCAATGTTTGAGAAGAAGGTCCTGGTGTTCGAGAGAATATAGTCTTGGATTGGAGCGACACCCAATTCATGGTGGAGTTGTGCATTTCGGATAAACCATGGGGCATTCACTGTGATTCGCAGGACCTTGTTCTGAAATCGTTGAAGTTTAAGTATATTTGTTTTGCTCGTGTTGCTCCAGACAGGAGAGGCATAAAGTGCCAGGGGGCGTAGGAGGGATTTATATAGAAGGATTGTGCATTTAGGTTGGAGTGGGGTTTTGCGATTAATAATGGGTTACAGTTGTCGGAGTCTGGTGTGGGATTGGGTTAGTTTTTGATCGATATGGAAGCTCCAAGTCAATCTTGCATCTAGGTATACTCCAAGATATTTGATAGCTGAGTCTCTAGGATTCCAGGGTATGTCGATTCCATCGATGGTAATAGAAGGAGGGTTGTCAATTTTTCGTAAGATGAAGATCTTGCATTAACATTTGGTGGGGTTAAGTTGGATGTTCCAATCTTTAAGCCATTTACTGAAGGTGTCAGTTGCGTTTTGCAGATGATGTATAGCTAGTTCCAGATTTGCATTTTGTGTTATAATGGCTGTATCATCGGCGAAAGTAGCGAGTGTCGCTGGAATTTTTGGAATATCAGAGGTGTATATATTGAAAAGGAGTGGGCCGAGGATACTACCTTGGGGAACACCCGCTCGTATGGGTTTTGTTTCGGAGAGTGTGGTATTGATTTTAATGGCAAATGTTATCTATTTGTAGGACTCCATCTACCACTACAAAACTACCTTCTGGGATAGTAATTTTTTCTGAATCAGCCTCACTGTTAGGACTTGGTACGCCATCATCTATTATCTCGGAATGATCACTGTCACTTAATGGAAATTCCATTTCTGATTCACTATCTTCATTATCTCTCTCTGAAACAGCCTTCTTTTTTTTTGGTAGCTTCGTGTAGTTTTCTTCTTTTTGTTGATGGTTCTCCAATTTTTTTCCCTCCTGTTTGCTTCCATGAACCTGTTTTTTTTGCTTCATTGCTGCCGAACTTTCACGGGCCTCAACAAATTTTTGCACCTCTTCAAAGGAAACACTTTTTCCAGCTTCAACAGGCAGATGAAATCGTCTTTCCCTTTGACTTGGAACTAAGTCTTCGGCTCTCAACAAATTTACATATGTCTTAAAATTCTCTCCAATAGTACTACTTGACATGTCCTCATGTGCTTTGGTGGGATTTGTATAGGCTGGCAATTTGGCAATAACTCGCTCTCGAGAAACGGGATAAATTCCTGTTGCTCTGAAACCAGCTATAATGTTGGACGACATTGTTTCTTTACCAAGCGCTAATGCTCTTTTAACAAGTGCAGCAAATACAAAATTTGGCATTGTAACATGTTTTTTACCCTGTGGAGACTCCCGCCATTTTTGTAACACAGCTCGCCACTGACTTTTACGTGGTGAAAAAAATGAAACATCAAGAGGCTGGAGTAGGTTTGTTGAATTTGGCACTAAGGAAATGAAAGAAGTGTTATTTTCGGCACATAACTTTAAAACTTTAAGGCTGAGATGAGCAGCCAAATTGTCGCCTATTATGACTTTTTTGCCATCTAGTTTCTTGAGTCTTCAAAGCAAATGTTGCTCGAACCAATCTTTGAACACTTCCATGTCGACCCAACCAGACTTAGAGACATTCATTCGTGAGCCTTTCGGCCCATTCAAGAGCCAATCAGACATTTTATTTTTTCCCTTAAATACAAAATAAGGTGGCAGGAGTTCGCCAGCTGCACTTGCACAAAACATAACTGTGAAGCATGACTTAGTACTATTACGAATAATTTCAGGATGTCTCATTTGACGACGAAATAAATATTTAACTTTTTTAGGATTATCATGAAACCCAGTCTCGTCGTAGTTGAATATATTTTGTGGGGATACACCACTCAGTTCTTCTAAATTATTGAAAAAATTTTCAATTAGCTCTACGTTTACCTGAGCACGCTTTCGAGAGATATTCTGGCCAAAAACTGCCTTTAAATCCGGATGTCGCTTTAAAAACACACAAAGTTATACACGTTGAGTTTTGAAACATAATAAAAATTAGAGGTGTCTCCTTTTGGACATGGAAGTGTTGCTTGAAGGTCATATACAGCAACACATTGGTCAGAACTTTTGTCCCGTTCTTTTTCTTCCCTTGACAAGATTTTTTCTTGGTGATGCATATTGTATTCCTGGGATTGAGCAACTTTCTCTTCCTCACTTAGTTGTTCAAAACTAGTGCAGTAATCACATCGATCTTTTTTGGGTACAAAAAACGACAGGTTGAATTCCTCGTTAAAGATTTTTGCATACATATTGTAGTTGGCACTGGGCAGTTTCTTTTCTTTACAGTTCTCTACGTAATCTCTGTGGAGATCCGCGATGGTTTTGCCGCCTTCTATAAAGTCTTTTGTGGTGTGTGCCCGGGTATAGTGGCTTTCTATTTTGGGAATATCTTTAATGTGATTTCTTATGCCGTCTTTAATAGATTCGTCCAGTTTTGAATGCTTTCCGTGTTTACCTCTGTTGTCAGGTGCTATCATTTGGCCAGTTGGTGCTAAGGACTTTTTTTGAGCTACTGTTCTTATGGGTCTGTCATTGATGGATAGGGTAGCTTTAAAAAAAAAACTTTACAGACCCTAATTCTGTCACCATTTATTTATTTATTTATTTATTTATTTATTTATTTAATTCGCACTCAGCCAACAGCCCTTAGGCCAATTATAGGCGTCGTTGTGCAGTTATGAGGACTTCCAACCTCACTAACGACTGTCATGATGTTTTTATGACCGCCGGGACCAACTTTTTCCGTGACAGCCGTATCACGAGGCGCCGAGAGATGCAACCGTGGAACAAAATAAAAAGCATTGTTAGCTTGACGATGACTGTCCTCCCTTTTGTATTGATATTTTGGTCTGACTACTGTCATACTTGCTGCTAGGAAATCCCTCTGCCGCTGTAAATCTCCAAGGTTCCAATATTCTGCAAAAATTCGCTCGCGTACTTCTTCCGAAATCTTGTCTTTGCATTGGAGTTTGCATTTATCGCCACAAGGAGGCTGTATAACCCTGGCCTGGATTAGAGTCCCTGTATATAGGTTACTAAGAGTTGGGCAAACAACGGGATACATTTTGATTGGTTTGGATCACTTTTTGCAAGGCATTTGTGATAAAAGTGCCGTTTTTGCATATTTTGTAACATGTTACGACTGATAGTTTCACACATGCAAATCTAAATCTTAACTAAATTGGCCGTATATTCCTAATAGTCGGTTCTAGAAATCCTAAGAATGATCAATACTCTGAAAACTCTCCCATCAAAGGCAAGTTAGCAAGGTTGGTTCCCATAACTTCTTGGTTCGACATACGTCAAATATCTAATTTGGCTCAAAAATGTATGTCAAATCAGGCTGTTTGCCCAACTCTTAGTAAACTATATACAGGATCTCTAGCCTGGATACAGTGGCTATATCCCTTTAGTGCCCAACCTCAGTAAAAATTAAAATTTCCTGAAATTTTCTTGTTTTCTTCTTTTTTGGGTGTGTAACTAAGACCTCTGAATTTTTTCAGATTTTTTGACTAAATATTTAAGATTTTCAAAATTTTAGACTCAAAAGTACCGTCAGGAATAATTTGTAGAAAAAAATAATTTTTAATATTTATTAATTCGGGAAAAAATATTTATACTCTAGCTAAAAACATATTTTACATAGGAAACTAAACCTAAGAATACAAAAGTAAAAGAGTAAAAAGTAAAAAAAGTCTAATTTAACATTTCATGATACTCCATAAAGCAATTTTTCTTGTCATTGGAGCACAAGAAAACTCCGCATGTTGAACATTTACTGTGCGGTCTAGCTTGCACATTTCACATCTACCACGAACTTTATCATAAACAACCCAGTGACTTCCGCGATTCCCAAGCCGAATGTCATTTGGAACATTGTAGTTATATTTTCTTCTTTTTGGAATGGAAGGAGTAGATGAGCCTCTTTTCTTGATCTTATTAGTTAGCATCATAAAGCCCAGAGAAATTGATCGTCGATATTCAAATCTGGTCATCGGATCAAAGAGTTTGTTGTAAATTATATGAGCGTTGACAAAAGCTATGTCCAATAATCCCCAAAATAGGCGATGCCACCATTTCCTAGACCTGCGATTCATTCCATAAGTAGCTCGGCGTTGATCCGCTCGATCAACTCCTCCCATGTGTTTGTTGTAATCGCTAACAACTGAAGGACACTTCACATCAATGCGAGTACCATCCTTTAGTGTCCTTTTTACAATCGTTTCCTCTGTGCTGTGAAAGTTCGATGCGAAATGAACAACTCGATTGTCCATCCATGTGCAAACTCTAATATCAGTATTAGAGACCCGGTAGTCGTAGTCACCTCGTTGCATACTTTTACCAGTATCCATATTTGTAGGAAAAGCCACCCTTTTGCTTTGTATAGTTCCACAAGCCAATACATTTTTCAAGCGAAGTTTTTCCAGTAGAGTAATGGACATGAAATAGTTATCTACGTAGATGATTTTGTGTTTGCCCCAATCAGGTTTTGTCAATGACAATATTACACGTTCACCCAAACCATATTCTTTGAATTCTTCGTCTATATTTTCATTTTTACCCTGGTATATCTCAAAATCAGAAACATATGCATTCTGGTCGGCTTGACACCAAAGTTTGTAGCCTCGTTTGATGGCTTCTTTGGGTTATATTGCTTCAGACTACTTCTACCTTTGAAGAGTATCATACTTTCGTCAATACTTGTTCGACGAGTGTTTCTGTAGCACATACGAAATCTTCGATTCAGAGTGGTCACCATTGGTCTTATTTTATAAATTTTATCTTTGTTTTCAGGCGGTATAGAATTATTATCATTGCAGTGTAAATAGCGTAAGATTTCCTCAAATCTATTTCTGGGCATACAATTTGCTACCAGTGGTAAGCCTAAATCTGGACTGCAATTCCAATAAAGTTTCTAAGTCGGCAAACGGTGATAAGCCATCATGAAATTGACACCAATAAAAGCAAGCAACTCTTCTCTTTTCAGATTCAGGTTTTTATCTCGCTGGGTTGCATAGAGATTACTCTGATACACTATATCATCAATTACTTCGCCAAGTAAATGCAAGTAAACATCAGTAGGTGACTGGCAATGACTAAATTCTTCCTCAACTGGGCCTTCGGAATTATGATAATCGGGCATGTATTCATATTTTGCATCTTTCTTCCCTTTTCGTTTTTCTTCTTCTGTAATTTCTGGTTGCTTTTTCTGGCCTTTTTCCTGTTTCGATTTTTTGTCATGTCGCTTACTTTTCCTAGAAATAATTGGCTCCGCACTTCCCCCTTCTTTGGGATTTTCTTCGAGTTCGTTTTTATTTTCATTAGCTGTAGAAGATGTAGATGGCAATTGCATTTCCTCGGTCTTAGAATTCATGTCAAAGCGAGGTAAACGGGGCTCTGAAAGCTGGTTTTCAAAATGGTCGTCAATATTTTCATCGTCGTCGTCCTCTTCATCGGTTATAATATCATTATCGAGTGGTAAATCTTCTAACAAAATCGTCTCCACGAGCTCCTCTAGTTGCCTTTCGGTTAGAGGTGGATCGTACACCCACTTGATTTTTTTGTTGGCCATGGTCGTTTTATTCCTGACTGTACTTTTGCGTCACCTAAACAAATCGGTCACGAGTAACAGAAAAAGGATAAATGTGCAATAGTACTTGATTATATTTATTTATGAAGAGGTAATGCGTTGTTTCTAATAAAAATTAAGAGTACAAAGTGATAATTATTAAAAATAAACTCACCGCTAATTACACGACTCTGCACTCAATGACACTTCAACACTTACTGACCATTTACTGTCAAATTTCCATAGAAACCCAGCTCCGACACGCCTACAAATTTTTTTATTGGCTACTTGAAGTGTACTCTGCAGTACCGTCAGGCGTAAAACGACGTAAAGCAGTAAATGTATTTTTACACCGTTGGTCGGACTTAAAAGTACCGTCAGGCACTAAAGGGATATACAAGACAGTGTGGCCATAGGGATGTCTTCGCCGCTATTGGTCGACGCGAATATCCGCCATTAACAGGCAAAATATTTAGTTACTTTTAAGTTGTTCTCAAAGAGGTTGGTAGAACCTGTTCATTTGGTTATGGAAGAAAATAAAACCTTTCAAATCTGACAATTGTAAATTGTCAGTGTCAAATAATTCATTAGCGTCGCAAGCGGGTCAAATTTTATCATCTATTGCCCTGAAAAACGAATATTCTGCACAGTATTTAAATGTGACAATTTATAATTATGCTATTGTTGTAATAGCACAAGATGCGTTCGACTTGGAATATATGATAAAGAGATTACATCGGTGCTACGATAAATGGGGCCTTAGCATAAGGGCCGAATTCAGAGACGTAAATTGAGTAACACTCACACTCATCTCATACTAACCTCACCCTAATCTTACCAATTGGTATTCACAGTCAAATAGTGGCAGATGAGTGACTAAAATTTGCCTAACAAGTGAGTGACAGATAAGTGAGATATAAGCTAGGGTAGGGGTACCCTAAAGTTCCACTCAAAGCATAAATTAAGGTTACATTTTTACCTATAATGGATGATTTTTGGGAATTCGTTGATTATGTTCGTGAAGATGATTTTTTACAAATACCAAGGTAGTGTTTGATGTGATAAATAGTTAAAGCTAGATTTTTATGTCTACATTTTTTCCAGATTTATCTTACGGGACAACTTAAATCCATTAGAGCGTTATACAAATACAGAGCTCATACAACGAGTGCGGTTTTGTAGGCAAACCATCGATGAAATAATTTTACCAATTGTGTATCCACAGATTGGAAATGGAAACAATCGTGGAGTTCCAATCCCACCAATTTTAAAATTGTATATAGCGTTGAGATTTTTTGCAACAGGTAGCTATCAGGTATGTCATAAAGTGTGCCAGAATTTTATAAGTAATACTATACTCTTTTATTATTTTCAGAGGGTATGCGGTGATATTGTATCTGTAAGCCAGTCATCCGTCTGCAGAATAATTAAAGAAGTCAGCGAGCAGTTAGCTAGGAATTTGGGAAGACATATTACATTTCCTCATAACGTCGCAGATTTACATGCAACCAAGCAAAGTTTCTTCGAAATTGGTGGATTTCCTGGGGTAATAGGATGCTTGGATGGAACCCATATTGAAATAAAGAGTCCTGGTGGGATGAATGCAGAAGTATATCGCAACAGGAAGGGGTGGATGTCCTTAAATGTTCAAGCGGTTGCTGGACCCTGCTGCGAAATATTGGATATAGTCATACGTTGGCCAGGTTCTGCACATGACAGCAGGATATTCAATAGCAGCTCAGTACGTATGAAATTAGAACGTGGTGATTTACCTGGTATTGTGTTGGGCGATAGTGCATATGCACAAACCAGACACGTTTACACACCTCTACTAAATCCGGCAACTAGAGCTGAACATCGGTACAACAGTGCTCATATAAGAACACGCAATGTTGTGGAACGTACCTTTGGCATTTGGAAAAGCAGGTTCCGCTGCTTGGTGCATGCCTCGCAATATAATTTGCGAACTACTACCAGAATAATTGCCGCGACAGCAGTTCTCCATAATATTGCGATCAAACAAGGAGAAAATTTGGTCGACGAGCAGCACTTGCCAAATAACATAGTTGAGAACCCACCTGCGCCCATTCAGATGCGAGGCAATGTAATTCGTGCGGCTTTTATTCAGCGGCATTTTGCATATGAATAATACCAAAATTGTTAATTTCATAACTATGTATTTTTAAAATTTTAAAAATGAAAATATAATTAACTTAAGCTTTTTTGTCAGTAAAACACAATATTTAGAAATGTACATTTATTTATTTTCCAATTGTTTTTGTAACATTTCTGTTTTTAATTTTTCCTGTTTTAACTGCTCCTGTGCAATGGCTAGTTTCAGGTGTTGCTCCTGAAGACGTAGAGCGTGCAGTTCTTCGTCCTGCCTAAGTAATGCATCGGTTCTTTCTAACCGCCTCTCCAGCTCCCGTTCGATTGCGGTGCCCCTTGATGTGTAGGTCACGTTTCTTCTTGGCGTTCGTCGGGGGGTTGGGTTTTGGGCGGCGACCTTGGAGATTTTGTTCTCTGTCCCGATTACATCTGAATCTACAATAGTATTTAAAGTTAGTACAGTAATTTGTTTAAAAAGAATTTTTTGCAGTGATTTTTTAAATCGCCAAATGCATCACAACTTCAGAAAAATATTTAAAACTGTTAACATTGCTTATTCCTAATTTGAGAAATGAAAAAGCCACGTTACCTGCTGCATCCTCCTCAATGAGGACGGGCATCAAACTTGCATCCTCCTGGATCACATAATCGTGGTCGTTGAAGGACGATGACCCTCCACTAATAGTAGGAGAGCTGGTGACATTTTTCAGTGATCATTTAGTTAAGGCCTATTTTTTGAAAGAATGTTGCTGGAGGCATGTATAAGTGTCATCTGTAAGGATTCTCCTAGATAGCGGTATCGGAGGGAGGCAGAACACCCCCAATTTGCACTGTCAGTATATGTCAAATTCGAGGTGAGCCGGTTAGGTTTTGTGTCAGTTTGTGTCAAAACTGACGGAAAATCTAATTTGCTAACCTCGAATTTGACATAACTTACACTAAAAAAGTCCATAAGGGGCGGCTGTGGAAATTGAAATGTATGAATAATAGGTTGGTGGCATTGTAAGTCTATGTCAAATTCGAGATTAGCAGGTTAGGTTTTCCGTCAGTTTTGACAGAAACTGACACAAAACCTAACCGGCTCACCTCGAATTTGACATATACTGACAGTGAAAATTGGGGGTGTTCTGCCTCCCTCCGATACCGCTATCTAGGAGAATCCTTACAGATGACACTTATACATGCCTCCAGCAACATTCTCTGAAAAAATAGGCCTTAACTAAATGATCATCAAAAAATGTCACCAGCTCTTAGACTATAAGAATTGTAATTGTGTCGCTATCAATACTGTCCTTCAACTCGATATCGACAGCGGTTAGGATATCGTCCATAATAGTTATTTTCATGACAAGCGTCGAAAGTAGCAAGTATCGTGCGAGTGTTGATTAGACAAACGAGGGCGTAGCGAAGCGAAGCCCGAGTGGATCTAAAACACGAGCACAGATATTTGCACTTTCGGGCGAGTTATGAACACTATTTTTTAGACGACCACTCAAAGTAAATTCTATTTTTAAGAATTGTTTTTATTTCATTTGCAAAATTGATCGTTATATTATTATTGGTACAATTATAAAAAATTAGAGCTTGTTGGAAGCAGAGCAACGAATAAAGCAAAGGCGTCTGGATTATTTGAATCACGGTCTGCTTAATTGTGTGACAAACGTCAAAGTGACGTTTGACACACAATTAAGCAGGCCGTGATGAGGCCGTGATGTGAATAACTTTGTGCCGTTACGATATGACTAGCACGATATAATATCGTGCTAGTGTATGAAATTGTCAACTTTCTGTAGTAGGCTGCTGTCGCGATAATGTTACTTTCATACGTGGTCGTCTAAAAAAGTATTATCGTCCTCAGGTGGCTTGTAAGAGCCACCGCCAGTCTTCATTCTTTGCTGCTTCTCGGAAGACAGCTTCTTCTTGCGGCGACTCTTCATGTTCTCCCAGCATTTACGTAATTGCTCTGGCGCCCGCTATAAATATTTTAATAAAGTTATCTAGTTGTAAAACATAAATTACGTATTTTATACATTAAATAAGTAAACACACTATTACATACCTTGGAATGTTCAGCCACAGAATTGAATTCTTTGGCTATGGCTAGCCAAACCTTCTTTTTCTCCGTTACGGAAACAGCATCAGTTTTCTTTGACTCAACAATTGAGGCATGCCTTGTAATGATTTCCTTCAGGAACAACTTTTTCTCTCCCGACATGAAACTTCTAGCAGCCATAATTACTTACAAAATTTAAAAAAATGAAAAACAACAAAACGGAATAACGGATAACAATAACAAGAAAGATAACAATAATAACAAGAAAGATAACAATACTAAGAACAATAACAATAATAAAAACAACGATAACAAGATATAAAAACAGTAATAATAATAAACACGGATCAATACAAACGCACGCCAAATCGCCAAGTTGAAAATGAGGTATGAGGTTATACAGCTGAAATGTTTAACACGAAGTTTTGGTAAAATCTCTGCTGCCAATCGTTCCCCCAACAAACATTTTGACAATTGCCCCACTCAACGTTCACTTACATTAATCACTCATAGCTATCTCATTCTGAATTCCTCAGATGAGTTTGAGTGGAACTCACACTAACATGAGTGCTCAATGAGTGACGGATGAGGTGAGTGTTAGTGTTAGTTAAGATACGTCTCTGAATTCGGGCTTAAGTTTAGAGGAAACGGAGTATTTAGTAGTCA
Source organism: Agriotes lineatus (assembly GCA_940337035.1). NCBI lineage: Eukaryota > Metazoa > Arthropoda > Insecta > Coleoptera > Elateridae > Agriotes > Agriotes lineatus. The sequence goes on along the minus strand of CALNHX010000753.1, from coordinate 122,371 downwards.
ACTCGAAAGCACAATATGAAGTCTTAATAAATGAAGATGTCGCAGTAAGACAAGTAGAAAGGTTTAAATACCTCGGTGCTACAATACAATCGATGAAAAAGGTTTGGGAACAGAAGAGATCAGAACTCGAATAGTACAAAATACTTAAAATCAATTTGATGGGACAATACTATCTCTAACAAAAACAAAAAAAGAATAGGTAAAGTAATGGTAGAGTCGGTGCTATGTTATGGCAGTGAGGTATGGACTGTAACAGCGGAAATGAAACGAAGACTAAACACAGTTTAAATGGACGAAAAAGCGCAAAGGTATCGAGACGAGATAGAGTGACGAATGAGGAAATAAGACGCAGAATGAAGGCGCCAGAATCAGTTGTGGACAGAATTGGAGAATGGAGGAGACGACGTGGCTTATGAAGATCTTTAAATGGTCGCCGCCGGTTAAGAAAAAAAGAGGTAGACCACGCAAACCGTGGAATGAGGGTATTCGGAGAGCCATGGAGGAACCTGGAAGAAGACCAAGCACAGAACAGGGAGGTTTGGAGGCAGGGAACAGGAAGACGGCTATTAGCTGTATTGTAAACTATCATAACTGAAACCGGTTGTAAACTTCATGTAACACCTTAAAGCACTACGAACGAACGCCAATGAAATGTTAATGTCCAAAAATAACACTGCACGTGTAACTAACATCAACTACAGTCCCTTTATATACAACAGTCTGGCCATATGAAATGTCACTTATGACATAAGACAGAATATGGCTGCCTCCAGTGGCGGGGTTGGTGTTGGAAAATAGTTTAATTAAATAAATGCTTAGTATAAGTAAATATATGACTAAATAGTAAAACAAACAATGTCGTATCAATGAGATATTATAAATTTTATTTACAGTTAGTGCTCACATAAATAATAATAAATCTACAGAACTTAAAGTGATCCCAAAACTAATAAAACAATGAGTATACAGCCTAATACGCTTATAATTATTTTTCATCATTTCCCACTTAATTTATCCTCTTCGGACCCAGAACAGAATTGGTGCAAATTTTACCACACATTTTGGATATGTTAAGTCAAAATGATCTAAATAACACATACATGTAAGATTTATTCATAAATTTTTTACATTTTACAAAAAAAGGGCTGTCCAACTAGATGGACATTGGGTCTGTAAGCATACAAAACAGAGCAACCTATGTTTACATAAAATCTAATTGTACTTCTGATGATAGTCTTTGAAACAATTATTGTTCCCTGTAATACACAGAAAAATGTTACAGTTTTCACAGAAAAATTTTGTTTTCTTGGTACAGCCAGAATTCTTGCAGCGAACGGAGTTCTTTAATTCTGAGGCGATGCCCGGAAGATGTTGTATTTTACGTTTCCTCGAAGGAGGAGTAGATTCATTAGTGGGAGTTAAAATGTTGCCAATAGGATTTTTTCTAGTTCCCACAGACCTAGGTGTTCTTACATCAGTAGACTGACAGTCCTCAGTGCTGCTGAGCCAAAGATTAGAAACTTTAATTTTGAAATGCAACAGTTGCAGGATGTTTTTAGACCTAGTTTTTAATTTAATTTTATCATTTCTCTATAAAATCCAAGAATTAGAAATGCCCAAATCAAAAAAATGAAAAATTGATCGAACAGTCCATTTCCTGCATTTGGCGCTGATTCTGTAGTAACTGATCATTCGATCAATCAAATCAATTCCTCCCATGTACGTATTGTACTTATTGACAATGTCGGGTCTTGGAATCTGCATGTATTTCTTGTCCTTTTTCGACCAACGTTGGCAAACACCTTCTGGACTAACACCATCACACGTAGACATCAAATGGACAGGCTTCATGTCGTACCATTTTACAATAGATATTTTTTTATCTTGTCGGACACTTTGATCGGAGGCTCCACGGTTCATTTTTGCCATCATCTTGTCTGCAGTTAAATGCACAGCTGCAGGAATCCTCGATTTCATAACAGTACCTGTTCCAAACAAGTTGTTTTGTAGTAAGTATTCTAATAGAGGTATTGTTGTAAAATAACGGTCAAAATAGATGCATGTTGCTGGAGGTAATGTTTCTGTTAATCTAACTACGGCAGACGGTCCTACACCCAAGTGCTTCACATTATCATCGAGGAAGGTGTTCTTTCCCTGGTAGAGTTCGAAGTCCAAAACTAACCCTTTGGGAGTAGCGCAAACAAAATTTTTCAAACCTTCCGGGTTAGGTTTGCCCCTAACAAATTGTTTTGCTGAGCAGACCCCTGTAAAAGGGATCATTTGTTCATCGACCGCAACTATTTCTTCTCTCTTCAACTTCAAGCAACCTCTTCGGATTTGTTCTAACATAGGGCGAATTTTCCAAAATTTGTCTTTGTTTCTTTCTTCTGCAGATACGCCTCCATCAACAACTAGTTTTAAATTTGCACGAATAGCAAAAAAGCGGTCTCGAGACATTACATTCGCTATTGTATTTACTCGAGTAGTTTTTGACCAGTACATTTTTATTTGGGGGTATTTTAGGCAAGACATGAGGACTACCATTCCAAAAAAATTTTTCATTTCGCCGGGGCTAATATTGAGTGATACTCCTTTTATTTCAACGCTCCGAGCATTGGTGCAGTCGCTAAGTAATTTAAAAAGGTCTTCATCGAAGTACATTTTGAGGTACTTTTCCACATCCCAATGTTCTCGTTCACTAAAATCTTCTTTGACAGCAGGCCGGTTGATGTTTACTGTAAAACTAAATAAAATAAGGTTTAAATTTTTGGGTTTCACAGACTAATAAATAAACGCATTACTTATCGGTTTTATTCCAAGACATTCTTTTGGAATTGCATGGCAGTGAAGACGTGGCATTTGTATCCCTAATTATGCTAAGAGGAATGTTGTCTTCATCAGAATCGGTTTCTATTTCTTCTCCTTCGTTACTTCTGTCTACTTCATCTTTTTCCTCATCTTCGTTTTCATCTAAGTCGTCATCGTCCGCTTCAACCACTCTCAGCTGTAGTGCTTCTTCATCGTACTGCTCGTCTTCGGATTCTGATAAATTTAAATCTGAATCGTTTAGGTCTAGATCCATACACTTCATTAACTGTTCGTCATCTACTCCTGGTCGAAGATATCGTTTGCTTCCAAAAATTGCTTGAAATAGGTAAATTTTATTAGCACCCGGTGGAAAAAATGAAAAAGGAACATAATTCAAAAACATTGTTACACACAATCAAAGAAAATTAAAATATTATCTGTGAAACTACTTTTATTTAGTGGAATTCAAATAAACCGATTGAATCCTATTGTCCATTTAAATGGAAAGTGAGGTTAAGATTTTAAGCGCAAAAGGCCGTCAGAAAAACCTGACGTCCATTTGAGTGGACACTAACTAAAAGTTACTGAAACACGTATTTTATGCATTGTGGCTTAGAAATTATTTGAAAATGATAAACTAGTATACATTGGGAAATCATTTCACCTGTTAATTCTAAAAGAACACTAAATAAATATATTTTTTGCACTCATGATTTCAAAATTCATATTTCCCGGTCATTCCCGATGCGCCGAAAATGACTTTTCCCGCACCGGGGTGTTTTTTACTTTCCCACAAAAACTATGGCAATTGTGTGTTCCAGGGGCGCTGTAAACGTCAACAAAAGCTAACAGGTGCTAGGATACGTATAAAAATTTAGTCATTTGTGCTGCCAACTCAGTAAAGTTGTAAAACACTAAATAATATTTTTTTAACTTTTTTAAATATTTTGAGTTATTCGTTACAAAAAACATTGTACCTACCTCTTTCGGGAAGAATTTTCCCGAATTCGCACTACATGCAGCACTCCCTTCGGTCGTGCTGCAAACAAAGTGCTCATTCGGGAAAATTAACTTCCCGAACTTGTTAGGTAAATAACTATTACTTACCATCATAACCTGAACGCTTAGAAGTTGACATTTCGAACACAATAAACAGCTGATCTAAATTTAACCTTCAGCTGTAGTTCACTAAACTGCACTGAGATGGCACCACCGTGTGTCCATTTGAATGAAAAATCAGGATTCACCCATACATTTTACAACTTTACATTTGTATAAGCTTAAAACTACATGTCCATTTAAATGGACGCTGGGTCTAAAGAGGTTATATAGCCTACATTGTGCATTGCCACAGAAGTACAACTGTATTTGCTTCGTTGTGTATTTTGCTTTTTCGTTTTCGTTTCAGCTATTCTTAAACGAACACCTATGACTTTGAATATTATAAACTTTTCTAATTGATTAAAAGTTGCAATATGTTTTACATCAACAATACGCATTTTATTAAATTTACATAAAATGATTTTACATTTAGATTCTATTCTGACCTTTTATGTTATTTTAATATGCTCGATTAACCTGTTTGACCACAAGTCCCGCTTTTTTATTTATAGAGAAGCTTTTCACGTTAATACCATGTTCAGACCTATTTTTGCAGTCAAATGCACAAGACTCCATACCTAAAATTTAAACGTCGATAAACACAGTTTTTTTGACGGCTAATGTAATTTTAAAATTTGTCCAGTTGTTTATAAAGACATTGGTATTGTCAATGGCTGTAGGCTCCGAAGCAGACGATGAGAAAGTAAATAATGTTAGAACAGCATCCTATCCTTAAGTCTTCTTTGCCACCAACTCGTGCTTTTTCACACATACGATGTGCAAAATGCTTTTTACAAATTCTTGAATTTCCATTCGGGCACCAATTTTCTCTATTAATTTTTTTGTCCATAAGTTCCGTCTGTTCCCTATTCCTAAGGAAAGTTTCCGTTAGCACACATTTTTCAGATTTGCTTTTGCATCCGACTGCACAGCAATACCTCATACCTGAAAAAAAATTTGAAATTGATAAATTTCGTTAAACCTTGTCAGCTTACCCTTAATAAATTATAATTCTAGTTGTTTCTAAAAATTATGATCAGTTTTTAACTATGTACTCGCATTTTAAACGATTTTTGTTGATTGAATGTCAACATATTTTATTTGAGTAAATGTGACTTTGACATTTTTGAAATTTAAATGTTATTGTCAAAATGACGCAAGACATAAAATGGCGGCACCAATGGGAATCGTGACCATATATGGCCAGACTGTTACATATAAAGCGACTGTAACATCAACTAGTTAAAATAACTAGCGCCAAAATAATGACCACTCAAAAACGTTCGATTATTTCTAAAGGCACTGTATATCTCTACGCTCAAATTTGCCTGTTAATGGCGGCCAACAATCGTATGGCCACACTGTCTTGTATATAGTCACTGTAGGCCTGGATAACTTTTTGACACTGACACGTATTTTTCGCCACTGTTTCTCATAGCTTTTGCCAAATTCTTTTGCCACTTTTGTGGACATCGCAATCGTTTTTTACCTGGCTTTATGAACTGGCTGGGGTTTGAAACTCTCCTACGTTTATTAGGCAAATCACTATTAGATTTGCTGTTGGTGCTGCTGGACGCTGAGTCACTGTTGCTGCTACTAGAAGCTGATGAAATAAAATCAGGATCAGCTGTAGAATCGTCAGAGTCAAAGGGATCTTCAGTATCAGAAATGTTACGTTTCAAAACATCTTTTGAACTTCGGCTTTTCCCTGGTAAGTGAAAGTCATAGTTTTGGTGTTGTTCAAACTGATTTTGGAATTTAGGTGCTTCTGTCTCCTGGTACGTTTCGTTTTGACTTTTCGAAGTTGCTGTTGCAAAGCATTCTGGTGACAAACCTTCTGTTTCATTTAAGTTTGTTTCTTGGTTTTCAATTTCTGATACTTCCGATTCAATGAGCTCGTTTAAATTATGCAGTTCCTTTTGTGAAGGATTATCTTGAGCCTCTTCCGGTGTTTTCTCTGAATCATTTTGAACCTCCTTAACAGGCACCTGTTGATCTATTGCGTTATTTTCTATCACTTCCATCATCCTAAGGGCCTCCTTTACCATCTGTTTAGTTCGATTAGGGTACTCCATCACTACAATACCTATAACAAAAATATCGAACATAAATTCATTAGTATTTTAGAGTGCACTTAAATCATCCTGAAGTTACGATTGCCACCGCTAGCTAGCAATGACAATCTTAACTTCGAGGGCCTCCCAAAACTTCTAGGAATCCGCTAGGACCTTGTGATTTTTTTTACAGATACTACGGTCCCTTAAGAGCGTTTCTGCAAAATTTCAGGCCTCGGGCGCGCGCAGGGCCGGCTTTACGATTTTTCTCCCGAAGGTCTACATTCGTTGGGCGTCGAGGCGCCCGAAAACGACGCTCGCGACGGCCCTATGCATTTGAAAGTGTCATTTTTGGTGTCTACGGGTTCGAATTAGTAAGTATACCAAATTTCAGGAAAATCGAAAGACTTGTATAAAAACGTATATTATACGCTGAAATGAAGCTTACAGTTGTCTTTCATTACAAAAATGAAATTTTGCGAAAGTCGTCCGATTCACCTGAAATTTGGTATACTTACTAATTCGAACCCGTAGACACCAAAAATTACGCTTTCAAATGCATAGGGCCGTCGCGAGCGTCGTTTTCGGGCGCCTCGACGCCCAACGAATGTAGACCTTCGGGAGAAAAATCGTAAAGCCGGTCCTGCGGGCGCCCGAGGCCTGAAATTTTGCAGAAACGGTCTTAAGGAACCGTAGTATCTGTAAAAAAAATCACAGATTGCTAGAATTTTTGGGATGCCCTCGAAGTTAAGATAGCTAGGGTAGCTTACTTTTGGAACTGCGGAACTTCTTCCACGGGTGCTTTTTCTTGTTGCATTTTTTTCGTTGGCTTTTTTCTGAGGATATTTGTCTGGGGGCATTTTTTCCGGGAATGTGTTTTCCTAATTTCAAATTGATAACATGCAGTGGTGTAACGGCGATTACTATAAATTAAAATTGTAAATGTGCTGTGCCGACAAACCCTGAAAGATTATCGACAATTATCAGAAATTTGTGCGAGAATTTTCAACAAGGATCATATTCATTTTCCAGTTCCACATTAGTATTTCGGTAACTTCAATAATCTTAAATTCGTGGCGATTTTATATTTTTTAGTAGATAGTAAATCAAACTTGTTGTTCTGCAGTTTCATAAAAAAAGTGTACATTTTCCCGATTCAGCATAAAAATAATGTGTATTGTGTTGTTTGACCCATCAGCCGTAACTATATTGTTATTTCCGTTTTAACCCTCAAATTACACTCTTGACCTTCAATTGTTTAAATTTATAGTAAACCGACTAATATACAAGAAGCTGCTTCTATTCTGCAGATAGCTATTTCATCAACAGTTCAACTGTGTTGATTGTTGACAGCAAATTTTCAACGTGTTTGCAGCATTTGTTTAGCAAGTTTTCTATAAAAAAAGTAAATATGCAGTAAATCGTTTGACACCGAAATACAATTTCTTCCTGTCCTGTAAATAGTACAGATTCTTGACAAGCAACAACAATTATATACAGTAATTGCAATTTTATGTTTTATTAATGTTTTGTAGTCAATAATTTAATAAAATATCCACCAACAAAATTCCAAGAAATTTTTAATTGCTGGGCTAGTTATTAGGACGTAATGGAAAAGTAGCCGCCGGAAAAATTCCCCCGAAAAAACGTCCCGGAAAAACGGCGCAAGGAAAAATGCTCCCAGAAGTACATTCCCCTGGAAGCGCCAGGAAAACGAAATCTAAACTACAAAATGACATTTACGATTGAGATTTAAGTTCTGCTTTAACATTATTGTTTTGTTAAAAAAAACTATACTATTGAATCTAGAACGAAAAAAACCCGAACAAAACCTCCCGACAAAGAACCCCCGTACAAAAAACCTGCGTAAAAAACTCTCCAGACAGAAAAAATGGCTAAACGTCAAATTCATTTTAAATTGTTTTCATTTCTGACCAATCCCGTACCTCAACGCGTACAAACCAATAGTTGATCCCTTTAGAATTTCCTAATGTTAATTTTCATATATCGGATACTCTACGGGACACACTGTAGATATCAAAAGGTAAAAAATATGATATTTTAAAACAAAGGATCCCTACATTGAACTGTGACGTCGAATAGATGTGTTGGATTTGCCATTTTCCGACTGTAGTCCGGATAGTAAAAGAGTAGTACCCTGCTTGTGTTGTGTTGCCCTTGAAAAGTTGACCTCATAATGTGCAAATCATTTTCCTTTAGCTCTAATAATAACGAAGATTTCCATTTAATCGAATCGAAAATTGAACACTCAGTAAACATAATATGTTTGGGTTTTGATCCGGGTTTTTTTTGTCCAATTTTGTCCGATTGAATTGTTGAAAACTCTACACAAATCGATTTAGAGTTTTGTGCAATTACAATAGTGAAAATAATTGTGATCGCTTAATAAATTAATTAAACATTTTATTTTTATCTAGCGAGTTTATAATTCAACCAAAAATCAACATTTAAATAGGCTGTAAATGGAAGAACCTGCATTTTCTAAACTATAAATGATATAGACACATTTTTTATCTAAAAATTATCTTTTATTAAAGAAACTGCTCTAATTAAAATCGCTAATCATGACCTTGGATCCCAGTTTTCATTTTTCGTATATTTCGTAGTTGTTATAATAACGGCAAATGACTCAAATTAAGTCCATACTCATCAGATAAGCAGGCAAGTGCTTCCTTCAAAAATACTAACAGACTGTTCCATCAATTCAAGCAGTTATAATTAAAATAACATCCCAATAATGACGAACACACGAGCTATATTATGAAATTTCACGATATTCAAGCACAATTTGCAAATAGCTATTCAGCAGAAACATTTGGACTGCAATCTCAAATACCGATGACGGCATAACCCTAATAACAAATAAATATGAGCACGAAAAACGGAAAATTAGATGATCGATGAAGATATTCAAATTAACATCGAATTTAAGTGTTCAACATTTTATTGTAATTTTGGCGAAATATCCTGAATATTTTTGCCTATAAAATTACGGAGAGTTTGTTACTCGTATAGGTTCAGGCACCGCTAATTTGCTATATATTTTTTTGAAAAATTAAAACTATTCTGCCGGCTTGGAAGTTTTTCTAAAGAATATGGAAAGGGTAGCGAAAATTTCCTATAAATTTGATTTGAAAAATGCTGCAATTTTCTAACAATTTGCTGCAGAGTTTAACAATTTACTGTAAATATGTAGACTGTACAAACCTGCTAACAATTTGCTATGAATGTAATAAACTCGTGTCCGCAAACGAATCATGTCTGATATATTATAAGCTTAAATTTTACATTTTTTCGAATTGGTATTGGTATCAGTAAATCCGTTAATGACAGGGATGAACAGAGAATCCTTTAATAACGTGTGTAATGCCATACGCTGACTCCGGACTCGTCTCGCCCATCTACATTTTCCGTACTTATATCCGTCATTTATATTTTATAAATTCTACAAATAAAATACACACAAACAAGGAATTAATTGCTTGAAGTATTTACCTATGAAATATGTTAAGTATTTATACCATCAGCTTTTTTTCCACCGGCTTTTTTTACTGCCGGTTTTTTTTCCGCCGGTTTTTTTCCGCCGGCTTTTCTTTCCTCGGCTTTTTTCCGGATTTTTAAACTTTTCCCGGCTTTCTATTCCTAGATTCATTCGAACACATCGGCCACCATTATTTCTTGCTTATAATCACGATGTTGCTTTTCGATTTTATATCGACTATCCTGCCATACAAGTTCCCTCAAAATTTATTTTTAATAAAGTTTAGTGCGACGAAAGGTTGACTTCAAACTTGAAATTAAACTTTCAAACGTCAAATATTAGCGACACCGCTAATAGAAAAAATCGATTCATAAGAGCCTTTTTGCAATGGTTCTTTGTTAAACTCTCCGCTGCCCGAGTCGTTTTCCATATTTGAACTCTTGCAAAAGAAAACTTTCCTTATAGAACTTTTCCTTTAATATAGGTACTATTATCTATATTTTTATTTCAATAAACTTAACGTTATTTTAATTAATGTTTTAACATTACAATACTATACAATGTTTTAGATCAGCGTTTCTCAAACTGTAGACATCGGCGGACCCCTTATTTGCTTACAAAAATTTGAGGACCCCCATGCAATTTTATCGACCATAGATAGTGTATGACTTATATACCCCTGTGACCTTGAAAACAGATTACTTTGCTGCTACATTAGTTACAGGTATGTATGTATGTATGTATGTATTATCTGTAACCTCATTTACCTTGCGGTGTCGAGGCTGGTGCTTTATGCGCTGGCATCTGGCGGTACAATGATCAACTTGCCCCGGATTCGGGATACAGAGTTGGATCGCGCCTTTGGTGCTTGCGCAGCAACCATTGTATGAGGTGTGTGTTACAGGTACTAAAATTAAATAATATTTGAGAGCTCGATATTTTTATTATTAAAGTAGGGCTAGTAAAAACACAGGAACACTTACAAAATTAATAGAATATGTAGTATCAATACAGGCGTACAATAATAATAATATTAATATAATGTAAATTCTTAATCATACATAATAATAACTATTTATTGTTAATGCGAAGGATGGTGGTTTACAGAAATAAGATAAAAATGTTTGGCTCAAAGTAGAAAGTTTTAATCGTAGTTGTGGTTCTACATTTTTTAAGCGATTTCCGTATTTTGATTTTATGTATACAAGTGTAGAGGACGCTCGTTCACATAAATATGTCGTACAAAATGGCATTAGATGTGTCAAAGCTTTTTGTGATAACGCGTAATCAAATCGCAGTCGTAACCAAAAGTCCGTCACGTTTTAACATTGAACCAAATTTTCACCACTGATGTTTTCGTTATCGAGTAAGCGCACGTGCAGTTATTTGGCAAGGTTTGTCGAACTTTGCCCGCTGGAAAAACATGCCTGAAATGGTTCAAAAATAATTGCACAAATAGCTATTTACGTTATTAGACCGGTAGCAACATTTTTATGGCGGCGCCAATACTTTACAGGTCTCGCCCTACGCCCTCGACCTGTATGTTTGGCAAGGCCATAAAAATGCTGCCGGTCGTGTATCGTATAAGATTTTTTAGAATACTGCATTGGCAACTAGCGTAACTAGCGGCCGGTAAATTAAATCTACCGGACTCGTTTGTAACTATGTAAACGCTAGTTACCAATGCAGTATCCTAACAAAGTAATTTTTAAATCTGTGTCAGTTTTATATGCGAGTAAATCCATATTATCTATTCCTATTGATCTATAATAGATCTATTTGGGCTTAACTCGCGGACCCCTTAGATTGCGTTTGCGGACCCCCGGGGGTCCGCGGACCCCAGTTTGAGAAACGCTGTTTTAGATCATTCAAATCGCTGTTTTTGACAAGCCACTTAATGCTATTTGTTTAAATCAGTTCTTTAAATTTAATAGATATAATGTAAAACCCCTTTAAGTGGAAGGGCGGGAAAGAATCATTCGACCTACCGAAGTTTAAAGAAAATAGAAAAGCAAATATATATAATTTTTAATAAAGCTCATCATTATTCGCAAAAATCAAGAATGTGCTACTTTAAAATTGATTACGCTATGGGTGATTTTCCAGTTAAATTTTAGAGGTATTCAACTGGAAAATCATCCATCTCACATCAATACACATTAAAAATGTAATAAAAATGTAAAGTTTGAAAAAATTGGTTAGACAAACATGTTTTTTGGGTTCAGGGGACTGTAAAACGTGAAGATCTGTTGAAAACTCAATTTCGATTTTTTGGGGTGAATTCAATACTTCTTTTATCCTAAAAGGAAGTAAAACCCGTCTCCAAAACTTAACTGTGTGTTATTTACTGAATGGTTAATTGTATATAAAAAACCTGTATTATCTTTTTTGTAGAGAATTTTTCGCCTTAATTTTTTGTAATAACTAAAAAAGTCATACGACCCATAGAAAGCGAAATATTTGCGAAAAACTTATTTCTGTGACCTTTGACTTTGGATAACTCAAAACGCAAGTGCGATATCGATGGGGACTTTTGGGACATTATTTGAAATGTCAAAATAAAGGTGTATGCAAAATTTCAGCTCACTTGGATTTTTTCGGCAGATGCTGCGGGTTTCCGTCTAATATAACTGGACTAAAAAGCAATTTGAACGCTCTACAACATTTCGCGCTCGTAATATAAACAAAAATTTCAGTAATATTAAAACATTAATTAAAATACCGTTAAAATTATTGAAATAAAATTAGATAATAGTATATTAAAAAAAAAGTTCTATAAGGCAAGTTTTTTTTGCAAGAGTTCAACTATGGAAAACGAGACGCGCAGCGGGGGGTTTAACAAATAACCATTTCAAAAAAGTCCTTATGAATCGATTTTTTTTATTAGTGGTGTCGCTAATATTTGACATTTAAAATTTTAATTTCAAGTTTGAATACAACTTTCCGTTGCACTAAACTGACTATGCTGACTCATCGGAATTAAAAATTCTCTCGGGATCGGTAATATTGATATTAGAAGTTGCAAAGTAATTGTTTATTTCGTCGAACCAGTTTTTTATGCTCTTTTCACTTACTGCTGCTCGAGAAGATGTTAAATTTTGCGTCATCCTTTGAGAAATTTGGGGATGTCTCTGAAGGAAACCTTCGTACCAATGTCGACCTGGACGTCCTTCTCTAAATTTGTTAGGCCTTTTTAAATTTGTGACCAAAATTGTTACACTCTCTACTAATTGTAGCTTCCTGATGGGGAAACCCATTCGCGCTATATTCAAAATCCACTGCTCCAAAATGTCTTCCTCTTTAGAGGTAAGTATTGTTGATACCCCACTCTGGCATTGTTCAGGGTAAGTACCATTAATTTTTCCAATTAAAGTAGTTCTTGGTACATTGTATTGTCTTGCAGCAGTTGCACGTGGCATGCCACGTTTAATAGCTTCCAGATCATTGTTTAAATTTTCTTGGGAATATTTACAATATTTTTTGGCTGTCATCTTGAGTTACCTAAGTAAAAAGATAAGTAAGTAAGTACTTAAGTACTTAGGTACTTATATAATTTAATTTTATATATTTATTCTATATAAAATTTACATAGAAACACTGCACATAAATCCGACATCCCTAAATCAGACACCTGTCGGATTTATGACGCCTTGCTTCTAGACATGCTTAGATAATCAAAACACTAAAACTGAACTATTCTTATGACTTGAAATGAGGAAAGTAAAAAAAATTAAAAAATAGTGTTGTACGACACTTGTCGGATTTATGGCACAGGCATTTTTTTGAACATAAATTCGACACTACTAATAATTATTAAATCAAGTCAATATTTATTGAAAAAATGCTACTAAAAGGGTTATTAATCTTATCAAAAACCGGTAACATTGAATAATTATCACAGGCACTAGAAGAAGAAAAAATACAATCCTTTGAAAAATGGTCAGTTAGCAGTTACCTTAGTAGGATTTGCCGCGTAATCCAGAATCACGTACTACCACGCGCACTCAATTAAAAGGTTACTTGCAGTCCAGTGAGACAAATGTCTCATTTAACGCGCCTTCAAACCTCGATCGGTTAGGCAACCACCCAGACCTGGAAGGTGTCAAAGTGGTTGCCTAACCGATCGAGGATTTAAGGCGCAGAGGGTCGCAGCTACGTTTGGCGGCCGAAACAGTTTTTATTTAATACGCGTTCTATTTGAAAAACGGTCTTTTTGTGATTTCTCGAAAACCGGAAGTGTCACGTGACTGAAATTCGGTTCCTGACCTGACACGACCATTCCAAACGTATAACTTTCATAACTTTTTTCTCTATCTCTTACGGTTTGGCTGCTGAAACAGCGTCCCGGATAAAACAGCGTCCCAGACAGACACGTCTATTAGATAAAGGATGTGTGGTTTTTGAATAGAAGTCGGTATAGTAGAAAACTACTTTGAATATTGTGAGTTACAGTCTAAAGATGTCACTAAGTGTCACAAAAGTTATTTTAGTTGCATATATTCCTTATTTAAAGCAAATTAACAAATATATGTCGAATTTGTGGACAGTGTCGGAATTATGGACCTTTACCTTAAATTGGACGGTGACAATGTTTTCAACCACACCTTTGAAAATATTTCCCCAAACCTTATTTTGGTTAAAGATTTTCCAGGTTGGGCTATTAAAAAGTTCAATACTTCTTGGTCCCAAAATGCTTGGTAGCTACGAAAAACAGCCTTATCCATGGGTTGGAGCTCATGGGTGGTGTTGCTTGGTAAGCAGAATAGAGTAATTCCGTGCCTTTCTGCGGCGTCAACAATAGATACGTCGAGGTGTGACTTGGCCCCATCAAAAATGAGAAGTGTTGGTCCTGGGTTTCTGTACATGGCAAAATGTTCGAGCCAGGATATGAAAGTATCGTTTGTCATACTACCTTTCGGCGTCATGTTAATCTTGGACCCAGGGGGTAAATGATCACCCCATTCAGGCTTACAACGTTGTCCTTTGAAAAGGATCATTGGTGGAATTGCCTGTCCTGATGCGTTTCCACATGCTACTATAGTGACATTTTCGCCGTGTTCGGGGACCACTAAGTGAACACGCTTTGCACCCTTTTTCGCCAATACACTCTGTTGCTTATGAATCGTTAGACGACAACCTTTCTCGTCCATGTTGTAAAAGTTGCCTGGTTTGTCGAATAATTCTAATCTAGTGTAGACATCTTTTAGCTTCTCAAAGTAATCGTTAACAATAAATGGATTCATTTTCTGAGCTCTAGCAGGGTTCATCTGCTGTGCCTTACGCCTGGCAACATCAGGATGCCTCTTGAAAAATAACTTCAACCACTTTCTGCCTGCTAGTTTTGAAGTTAGAGAAAAGGGGTTAGGAATATTGCGTTCCGTTGCATAGGAAAACACACTTCTTCTCACTATGTTAGGCGTAACTGGCAGCCCAACTTCTGCAAGTCTATGGATTCTGTTCACTAACTCGTTTTCTTGTTCCGTTGTTAGAACACTACATCGTCCAAGACGTTTTGTTGCATTATTTTGTCTGTGATGCAGTCCCAAAGTTGTTCGGGGAATCTTGTACACATCTGCGGCTTTGCTGATGCTGGATCCATTCCTTATGGCAGTCAACGCTTTTTTAAGGTCTTCCTCAGACCACTCAGCCCTCTTTTTCTTTGGCATCTGTGAAAACCAACAATAATTGTTTAAGCTAGAGACAAGAATTGTTAATTATTGAGAAAAATTAAAGGTGCCTAATATTGCCATCCTTGATAAGCCGCACATTTTTTTTATAACTGTAAATAATATATTATTTATTTGTGATTATCGAATTATTTGTTAATCACAAACTTGTTAACTATCATAAAATTACTTAAATTAGCCAAAAACATACATACATGCCAAATATTGCCATGGCAATATTTGGTTTACCTAAGGATGGCACTCGTGAATCTAATAAACAACTAACGATTTCAGGAAACACCTTCATATTAAACATAATCACACTACAATAACAAAGGCGGTATCTTGCAGCTTACCTTGTGTAATTTTTTGCCCAACTTATCTCGACTAGAAAGCCGAAACGAAATCGAAAACACGTGCAATTTTTTATAGTATGGCTAAAAATGAAGCAGTCTTTCTCGCTCGGATGCTGTAGACAGACTGAACACTTTTCTCGCGCGTTGGACTGGCTCATCTCAACATGCTGAATGTTTTAGTAGGTATACCGGCCGCCAGAGTAATGACGTCAGGTTTTTGGATCGGATGGCAGTATTAGGAACATGGCAATAATTGGCTTAGGTACCTTATATTGTCACAATTATTGCACTTGTTCATTGTTTAATCTAGTTACTGCACCACGAAGCAAGTAATATAACCTAACATTCTACACACAATTGTATTCAGTTGATGACGTAATGGAGCCAAAAGTTGACGTCGTATAGAGTGCTTGCTGTTCGTTGATGGCATCATGGCGTCAAACAATATTCCTGCGGCGAGAGACTCGTCAAATATTTATGTTAACGAACATCTTACACTCAGGAGAAAGATTCTGTTTAGAGCTGCATGGGAGGCTGGTAAAAAAGCCAACTATAAATTTATCTGGGTAAAAATTGGTCTTATTTTTGCTAGAAAAACGGAGTCGTCTTGGGTCTTTCTAATCAACAGTGACGCCGATGTAAATAAGTTAAAATAAATATGTTCCTTTGTTACTTAACCTTCCAGGACCTACACTCAATTTTGAAGCAAGAGCACTCGCTGCGGACTAGTGGTTCGCGCAATGAGTTTTTAACTGAAAAATATAACCAATAATAAAAATTACATATATTTTTAAAGATATATTTAATAACACGTTTAACAATACAGCGTTTCCATAATACCTCTAGGAGTGTACCTATAACAGTAATGTAAAAAAATTAATGTGAATCAATGTTTGTTGCATAGCATTCGGGACAAATGTGTAGAGCATGTTCTCCACACATAAATTTTGCACACTTCTTGCAGAACATTTTTGTAGGTCGGTTTTTTTTGCGGTCACAGTACCCACAACGCCCCCTAACAGTAGCCACATTTTCCTGAGTTGGTCCTGGCCTTAGACCAGGAAAGAGAGGGGACGCGTAACATCCAGATCAACTCTGTTACCAATTGCCACCAGAGCAAGGACACCAAAGGCGGCGCAATAGGGTTAGGTGGGGGTTGTAGGTAGTGAAAAACAATAAGAAAATTTACTTGTACATATTCAATGTTTGTATTTGATTGTGCACTATGATGGGCAAGACAGGTAGTGTTGTATACAGAAGATACAAAAATGTGGAATAGAGTTGCATTATAAAAAATACAAAAACAATTTGTACATATATAAGCACTTCATTACATTAACCCATTGTAAAAATTAAAGTGTAACATTTGTAACAGAAGTGTGTGTATGTGTGTTTTGAACATACCTACCTCCTTTGGCCATAAATAACAAAACATGTTGAATTGTCCACATTAATGGCATAATTAAAACAATATATTTGATAGATACGATAGTTTATTTACAGTAATCTACATACAAAAAAATAGTGTAAAAACAATAATACAAGAATTATTAGCAAGTAATACAATCACACCTGGTCTCTATACACAGCTAAGGTTGCAAGGATATTAAACTGCACGAATCTGCACTGTGACAACTAGCTAAAAATAAGTTCTGGCCGTATTATTAAGGTTCTAGAAAATGGTGACATTGAAACTTAACAACAACATAAATAATCAAAATCGTCAAGAGCACTGTGATGTCATGCATAAAAAAGAAATGAAATAATAGTTATTTAAACCACAAGTGTTAGCACGGGTTGTCTATACGATTTTTTAAAATTTGATTAAATATTCAAATCCAAGTCTGTTTTGTATAGAATTTTATTTGTCTTTATTCTAGTCGAGTGCGTTGGTCAGTTCCGCTAAATAAGGAAACGTCTTTATTTATTGAAATCTGTAATTTGTTCACATCAAAATAAAACTAAAAATAAATAAACTGCTCAAGGACAGGTCTAACGAGTAGCTTCAGAATGTGTAGTTCAAAACGTGACCACCGAGCTTCTGTAGATGGCGCCAAGTGGACAGACCGCCACTGTGCTACAATGCTTGGAAATTTTGCAAAGTGGAAAGCCAAAACCAAATAGCGCATGAAGGTGCTCGGGACCTTAGCAACAACTTTGCCCCCTTTCAAAATTTCGATATATGTAGCCGTTCGAAAGTTACAGGCGATCCGGACGGACGGACAAAACGTTCGCATAAGTACGCTGAAGCTACTAATAAACAAATAAATAATTTGTTTCTAAAATCGTTCATTCCTAAATTAAAAGCAAATGGTCACTTTTTTCACACAGTGAAAAAAGTGACACTTCACACCCTGAAAGTAATAAAAAAAGCTTACTTTTTAAATAAAATATAAAAAAAGATATTTAGTTACTGTGGTTGAACAAATAAAACAAACAAAAAAAGAAAAGGATAACAAAACAAGAAACAGTTTAAGTGAATAGTATTTGCCTACTTTTTGCTTCAATCATTTTGTTAAATGTGAAAAAAACTAAATAAAGGCATCAAGTTTAATTTATGCGTTATTGCTCAGTGCAACTAATTATTGACCCTTGAATAATATCAACTTCGATAATTGATTTCGAATTGGATCTGCTATTTCAGATTGCCGTTTGCTTATAAAGTATAACCGAATATTTAAATATTTTGAAATAATACATTCCATTAAAAAATAGATATGATTACTACTACATGCTGCAATGTGTTCTTTCAAAGAATTGAAACATTCAATTTAAATGCAATTGAACATAATTTTACTTTGTAAAACTTGTACAAAATTCTTACTTTGCAGGCGTGATTCATTGATGCGCAAAAAGTGTTCTGCTATCTTACAAACTGTTATTGTGTCATTTGATGGGTGTGTTAAACCACCATTGTCTTTTCTTGAAATTAAAGACTTCAAGAAATTGTCCTTTTGTCCATATAGAGCTCCCACACACTCTTCACATTTGATCACATTTTGCAAATGCCGCACAACAAAGCCAGCAATGTAGGTATTATAGAAACCACCAAAGATGAGCCCTGCGTCATCACACGCTGAATTTAGTAACGACAAACATGCGTGTACATTTGTTCACAAACTTCATGCGTACGACAGTGATAGCATTACAATAAGCGTGTGTTATCATGAAAGTGCTTATTTGATTAAAGTAGTTTGAGTCACATACGCGCGTCGTCACTAAAACGTCAACTGTCAAATAATATTTGTGAAGCCTTGTTCGTTTCTTCGGCGCGTTATAACTACGTTTTCAAGTTATTATTTACGATTTGATACAAATTATGTCTATTAAAGGTAAAACGTTACGTTCGCAATCTCAGCAGCTCTTGTTAAATTTATTGGATTACTTCGAACGAGAAAGGAAATTGGGGTCATATAATTCCATTGTCGTGTGTACAAGAGGTACCTAAATAAAACATAATTCGCCTAATTATATTTTACATCCATCGTTTAATTATTTGTAGAGGGCAGCGGAGGGTCTAGGCATTAATGATTCTACTGTGAAAAAAGTTAAGAGTCGTTCTAGTATGAATCCAGTTTTATGTAGCCCTGGCAAGAAAAGACCACGTAAAAAGTTGAAATCTACTGATTTACCGGATTCCTCGAAAGTGTTATAAGGGATACCATATACACGATGTATTCGAAAAAAAAGCACATTACCATCAATTCACTGAATACTGAAGTGAAAGAAAGCCATATTTTACTCAGTAACACCAGCTTAAATTCAATGCTATTGAATTAATATGGGCACATGCAAAACAATTTTACAATGATCACATCGGCAGGGATGGTTATAGTGATGATCGAGTTCTTGCAATGTGGAAGGAAGCATTAGAACAATGTACCAAAGATGTGTGAGGTAATTGTGTACGTCATACTGAAGAAAAAATTAGAACTTGGGATAAGCGTGAAAGGATTTTAGATGTAACTGTTGATGAACTAATCATTCATGTTGGCAACGATTCAAGTGGCTCTAGTTTAAGTAGTGATAGTGGTTAAAAATTGTAATTATTAATATATTTACATTATTTTATTTTAGTAGTTGGTTATCTAAATTCCTATGTTAAATGGAATTCTTTTTTGTAGCACTGCGTTGCGGAAGAAATACAGTTGTATATTTATTGGTTAGATTATTATATCGTTTGCAATTGTGTATTGGTAAATGATTTAAGTTGCATATAACCTTACTCATCATAAAACCAAATAAACGCAAATAACTAAAACGAAAATAATTCACATTGACAGCTGTTTGTTTTCCGGTTAAAGCGCCACCTATTGGCTCCTGATTGCTTGAGAATACAACTGATGCTAATTTGACTAGCAAGTAAAATCTTATATCATACGGATAGCATTGATGACGCAGGGCTCATCTTTCGTGGTTTCTATATTAATAATCTGTACAGAACATTCACTAATGACGTTAGTGTTCATAATGTACTCGTGTTCCCTCCAATTCGCTTGTATTGAAAAACTTTCTTCGCAGTCTTCGACAAGCCGAAGATAAGTTGGAATGATATTTTTCTCTGGGTTGTCAAACCTGCTGGAACCTACTAAAATCGACATCTCTTCCAAGGGTATGCAATTCCCCATACCACCTTCTCTGATTTCTGCCCTCACTAATAGCCTTTTGTAAGAGGCAGTAAACTGCCGAGCAGTTGGATTATTATTCCAACCGCCTTTCGATCGAATTGAAGAAAAGAACAATTCTAAATGGTCCTGGCTTATTTTATACAATGGTAGATAGAGTAGCATTTGTTGCTGTGAAACTATCTCATCAAATAATAGTAAAGTGCTCTTCATCGAACAGATTAAACCGATAAAGCCTGTTTTTCTCCTAGAGTTAATTACCAAAACTCCATCCCCAAGCTTTATGGAAGAAATATACGTAATGGCTTCACGAATAAATTGCTTTGTTTTGTCCAAATTTGCATTACATAGTGCTTTTTTAAATCCAGGTGGGATTAAAGAGCGGCTGTTTAAAATATCAAAAATGTTATTAAACATTCTTATAAAATTAGCTGTTGCTTTACACCCTTTAAATTCAGGCAGGTCTAATTCTTCCTCACAAAATAGGAGAGCATCTGCAACTGACTCGCTCAATAACTGCACAGCCAATCTGACCTTCATTTTTTGATTAAAGAAGTGCAATTTATTTGCTAAATGCAAACCTTCAGCATTTTGCAATTGCTCTAATTTTTCTATGTAATCCCACTTAATTACATTGTCATCCCCATCTATTAATAATTTTTTCTCCCCTAAAACATTTCTTACAAGTTTCAACATATGACAGGGGTCATAAAATATAAAAACCTTGTTATTGTTGATCATAAAGTATGGTTTTAGATCAGAAAATTCTGTAGTGCATCCTAAATTATGGACCATTGATGTATGTGATGGTGCACCATCAAAGGTTAATGACACTACATGTGCACCTGTTTCTCCTATTAATTTAATGCTTTGAGATACAAGAGCACTTTTCTGTAACCCAGATAGTCCATCGGCAAAGAAATACCCTATTGGCAGCTTCCATTTTCCATTTATGCACACTACCATCATCACAAATGCCTCTTTGGCCGTGGAATTGCTGTCATCTTCCAAGTCCACCTCATAATTTACATAGCCATGAAACTTCTTCCCGTCCCATTCGACATGTTTTCGAGTTGATATTTCGTCTATGACGAGGGCTAGTATTGTAGGCTTTGTGGATGCTTCTACATGTTTTCTTAAAACATCGAAAGACTTTTGTAAAGCCAGGATCAGCATTAATATTTTGAAACCATGTACCAATGGTACTTCTGTGTGGTAAACAGCTATCAAATACTTGCCGCACATAATCATACGCTTTTGGCGAAAAGAAACTTAATGTTACAGCAAATTTTCTCAATTCAGGAGAATATTTACTTTTTTTGCCCATCTTCCGTTTTTGTAGATGTTTGCTAATTTCTGGCATATTGTCCAGTAGTGTCGCTGTTTCCAACAAAATTAAATTTTTGTTTTTCAATTCTTTTGTTACCTGTTTTAACCCTCCGATCGGTGACAGTCCCGCGAGCGGTAAACTGCGGTACAAGGTCCGTAGGGACCTTAAAAAAGATTATGAGGTGAATGGCTTATAAGTATGCAGGTATGTTCAAGATACGTACAAGTGGGTGAGAATAAGTTTAAACACTAATCAAATAGTGAAGTGAGCGAAGTATATAAATAATAAACTGCTAAAATTGAAATAATCAAAACATTGGAGAGGTTAGGAAAAGCCAATAAGGACCAATATCGCAAAACAACAAAGTTAATATTCATATAGGTCAATTTCTATACACTGCGTTATCTATACCACGTATTAGACCATTGTTTATACAAAACAAATACGACCTCATGGAAAACCACTGGCCACCCGTGACATAGAAGAATAAAGGAAACTAAACATGGATCAGAACAATACCTGTGTGAAATGTGCAGTAGAAGTAACATCAAGTGAGGAATACTACACCTGTGATGTCTGCACACTCAAAATACACAAAGTTTGTGCAGGGCTAAACTCTTCTGAGATGAAATGTATGCCAATACAAAAAAGGATTCTGAGGATCTTGTGCAAGAACTGTACCCACCTGGTAAGCAAACTACCAAAGCTGCTAATGATGGTCGAAGAAATGAAGTATGAAATTCAAAACCTTAAAGGCATACTTAATCGAAACTAAAGTAGTTGGAAACCAAACCAATTATGCATCAATAACCAAATTGAATAAACCAGAACCAGCAATAGTGATAAAGCCAAAAAAGATAGGGCAACAGCACAACGATACCAGGCAAGAAGTTAAAACGCATATCAACCCTACTGAAGTTGCTGTTTCTCAAATGATAAATATAAAGAACGGAGGAATTGTGTTAGTGTAAAAATAAAAATGCAATGGAGAAATTGAAAACGCAAGTCATAAAAAAACTAGGAGATAAATATGAGATTGTCGAACCAAAAAAACAACTGCCGAGAATAAAAATAGTAGGCATGACCGAAAACTACACAGCAGAAGAAATGAAACAAAAAATAATGCAGCAAAATGAAGAATATTTTAATGATAAATCAGTATTTACTATTATGCACATAGCAGAAACGAAAAGACTGAAAAATTACTTTGCCTACGCGGAAGTGGATGGTGAACTATATAGAAAAATTATGGAACAAGGGAAATTGAATATTGGATGGGATAGGTGTGCCACATATGATGCAAATGAAATTGTGAGATGCTACCAATGTAAGGGATTCAATCACAAGGCGAAAGACTGTAAAAACCAATTAGTTTGTACCAAGTGTGGGGAAGAACATAAGGAAGAGGATTGCAAATCTGAAAATAACGAAGTTGTATGCCATAATTGTAAACAAGTCGCCAAAACATTGAAATTAAAAATTAACTGCAGTCACCATACTTTGACTAAAGAATGTCCAACCTACCTTCGGAAACTGGAAAGAAAAAAGAAACAGATCGATTTTTTATAAGTGATAGACCCACTTCCTCCAGTAAACCACAGTACCAAGAATCATTGAATATTATACACCTCAATATAAGATCCCTTAATTCAAAATTTTTTATTTTTAAAAGTATAATACTTACATATGGCTTCGACATTGTTTGTCTTAGCGAGACATGGTTGGACGAAAAAATACAGGATGATGACATAAGAATTCCAGGATACAGTTTATACAGGAAAGACAGGATTGATCGTGGCGGTGGAGTTGCAATATACGCAAAAAATGAGCTACGAACCAAGGAAGCCAATGAACAACTTAGATATGAGCCAGTGGAGCAAATCTGGATAGAGCTGATCTCTGGAAAACAAAAGATATACATTGGTAGTATATACATTCCCTACGAGTTACCACTTTATCAGATGGAACTACTTGAAGAAATGTTTCTTGAACTAATACCAAAGTCTGACCACTTAATCTGCATGGGGGGCCTCAATATAGATATGCTGATAGAAACTTCCGTTTCTAAGCGTTTAAAAGAAATACTTGAGATGTTCAAATTAGAACAACTGATAACTGAACCGACTCGTATCACCGAACACTCCAGTTCCCTCATTGATCTAATTATTACCAACTGTAGGGATAGAGTTACTACATCAGGAAGTAAAGAGTTCTCAGAGCTGAAAATTGATCACAGCCCGGTATTCTGTAAACTTTGTGTAGAGAAGGCAACATCAGAGCTTGAAATAAAAAAGGTTAGGTCCTACTACAAAATAGATATTGAGAAACTATATAATGATGCAGAAAAAGCGAATTGGACTGATATATACAGCAGTGAATCTATCGATGAAAAGGTAGACATTTTCAATAGAATTATACTCATGTTATATGACAAGCATGCACCCTTAAGGCCTATAAAAATTAACCCCAAGCGGAAAAACTTACCCTATATAACTTTTGCTATTAAATGTTTAATGAAAGAACGAGATAAATCAAAGGAAGAATACCTTAAGAGAAAAACAAATGAGTCTAGACAATTTTATAATGAAATGAGAAGAGTTGTTCGGCAAGCAATGCAGAGGGAGAAAGAAGCATATTATAACAGCAAATTACAAGGAAGAAATCAAAGTGACATATGGGACGAAGCTAAAAAATTGGGTCTTTGGACTCAAGAAAATAAGAAGATTCCGGAATCCGTAGCAGATCCATACAAAATTAGCAATTTTTTTCAAACATCGATACCACAGGTAGCTATTGACAAAAATAAAATAAATAAATATAAATATGATACCTATTGTGCTAACTTCGAATTTAGAATGGCCACACCAGAAGAAATATTAAAACGAATTATGTACAGTATAAAATCTAAAGCCGTAGGAATAGATGGAATATCCATGAGAATGTTACTTTTGTTGATACCATACTGCTTGCTGCCACTGACACACATAATAAACACATCACTCCAAATTGGCGTCGTACCAATTATGTGGAAAACAGCCATAATACAACCGATTCCAAAAACTAATAAACCTAGGGAATTAAAAGACCTGAGGCCAATATCCATACTTCCAGTACAATCAAAACTTTTAGAAAAAGTTGTAAATGCACAGTTAACCGAACATCTTCAACATCACAACGTGCTGCCAACCAACCAATCAGGTTTTCGCAAAGGATACAGTACAGCAACAGCATTAGCCTCTATTGTGGATGATATTGTAAAAGCAAGAGATACGGGTAAAGCAACACTACTGGTGTTAGTCGACATGTCGAAAGCATTTGATACAGTTAACTTTGAGCTCTTGCTATCCAAGTTACAATATTATGGTGTCAGAAACGCCACACTAAAATGGTTCACCAGTTATTTAAACCAGAGGAGTAGCTCAACCCGAGTAAGTACCCAAAATCTTAATCTACACTCAAGTAAAGTAGCTGTGAAGTCAGGAGTTCCACAAGGATCCATATTGGGGCCAGTTTTGTTTAACATATTTACTGCAGATGTTCCAACCGTAATCAAGAATGGTACAATATACATGTATGCGGATGATATGCAGTACTTATATTTTATTGACCCAAAAGATGTAGGATCAGCTATCAATTCTATTAATCTAGATGTCGATAACATCGTGAATTGGTGTCAGGATAATGGACTATCTGTAAATCCAAATAAAACGCAAGTAATAGTATTTGGGTCAAAACTTTCTGTAGCGCATGTAAAAAAAAGTGGAAATATCATAATAAAAAATGTTGCCGTACCGTACTCAACTTGTGTTAATAATCTGGGTCTACGAATGGATGAACAGCTCTCATTTGAAGAACACGTAAAAATTAAATTCCAAAGTGCTTTTATAAAACTTAAACAATTGTATCAGCATAAAGATATGTTGCCCGCTGAAGCTAAAATAACTTTTACAGACTCATTAGTACTGTCTGTGTTTAATTATTGTGACTGTGTGTATGCTGCTTTCCTGGCTGAAAGAAACAAAGCTAGGATACAAAGAGTGCAAAACGCCTGTGCCCGCTATTGCCTGCGATTAACACGGTGAGAATCTACCAGTCAACACATTAAACACATGGGTTGGTTGAGGATGAGTGAGAGGAGAGAACTTCACCTTGCGTGCTTCGTGTATAGTGTTTTTACATCAAAGAAACCAGAATATCTGTATCAAAGGATAAAACATCGAAGTGAAATTCATGAACGAGATACACGCTACCAATATAAACTGGACATACCTCAGCATAATACAAAAACATTAGTGTGGATTTTCTTATGTTGCACCAAAGATCCTAAATAAATATGCAGTAACTAAAGAAATCTCTGTAGAAAAATTTAAAAAAATGGTTAAGTCTAAATTGTGATTAGATTACCTAATTTTGTTTGTGCGATATCGCATATTTTATTTTATATTGTATACTGTTCTTTGTTTTGCTTATCTGAATGTGATATTGTCAACTTTTCTTATATAAATGTAGTGCTAGTGTAGTATATGTATGTGATTGTGTGGGTAGGGTTGAGAACTGTCGTGTAGATGAACCCTACCTTTTATACTACCAGAGGTATAATAAATATTATTATTATTATTATTATTATTATTATTATTATTATTATTATATTCTGGCAAAAAAGAAGAAACATGTTTTTATTGAGAAATATTACAAAGATTGTATTGGTATTATATATTATGTTGATCATGTAGATCCTACAGTTGTCGCTTGGCAGGTAGCGCAGCGAGATAGTCGATGTGAGTGTTCAGCACAAATCGGTAATTGGCAGGTAAAACATTTTAATCGGGTTTTGCGTTGACGATGGTATTGCTGACGACGTAAATGGCATGACCAACGATTATTACGAGGTGCAAATTCAGGTTCATCACCCTGTTGTGGATTTTGTACCACCACAACATCAAATGCTTCCATAGCATTTCGTATTTTGGGATAGCACGTTATGCGTGGATTTGTGGCTCGCTCTTCAATATTTGGAACTACTAATTGTTTTGTCAACAATTGCAAAAAAGCACGTCGTTTGTCTGATTTTTGGAGAGGATTCATTTCATCATATATTATGAATGCAGCCAATGCAGCAATATCAATCATGTTGTAGAACATTGCAAGGGGCCAACGATTTGTTGAACGTTTGCACGAATAAGTGCCTAGCATTTGATCCATTGTATCCACCCCTGATTTATGAGCATTGTAATCCAGAACAGCCATTGGCTTTTGCTTGTTTAGATTATCTACCTCACAAGTGTAATGCATAGTAGACAGCAGTAGAACCGATCTATTCTTCTTCGGCACATATGAACACAATGAAACATTGCCATTGTAGAAACCAAACAACGAGCTTAGCACAGGACGCTTAGCATTTTTCAAAAACTCAGGGGGAACAAATGTTTTGTTTGCGCGGACCGTTCCAACAAATGCAGTTTTTTGACCCATCAATAATGTTGCCACTTCCAACGTTGAGAAGAAATTGTCGGCATATACTGTACGACCGGCACCAAGGTATTTTCCAACCAAATCAAGCACGACTTTTTGACTTTGATTGACCTCGCGTTCTTGACCTGGCACCTTTCCACTATAAATTATGCCCTTGACGGGGTAGAAAGACCTCGAGTCACACAACCACCATACCTTTATTCCATATTTGGACGGTTTAGACGGAATATACTGTGTAAAACTCGATATGGAAATAATTGTTCGTCCACGGTCAAAGAACTGTGCGGAGTGTAAGCTGCATCCAAATTTGCCTGTAACATAAGCCAAATGTCATCAATGGCGGCAGTTTTGCTGGTGAGTAATCTCTGCGGACGTGTATTCGCGTTATCAAAGCGAATAAATTTTTTATTAGACACAAAACGATCATGCGATAAACCAGCTTTGTATATTGGAGCATGAGTTGAGCCCCATAGTCCCTTTGCAGGCTCGGTGTTGGATTTTGTCAGCCCAGCATACAAAATGATCGCCACAAAAGCATCAAACTCTTTTAGGGTTAATGGTTTCCATTGCTTCTGCTTGTTTGGATTTTTTTGATTCCATATAAATGCTACCTGGTTGGCCTTGCGATTCGTTTCGCGTATTATAATGTGATCAATATCTTCGGTGATCAGAGAACGAAAGATTGATAGCGGATCATAAATCATCTTGTTCGACGGTCCTGGTTTGTTTTGTTTGAAATCAATAATGTTATGAGCACGTATACGACTGCTCGGTGGCTGATCTTTGTACCATTTCGTACCATTTTTGGAAATATAGTAAGACGCTTCGGACTCAACCTGAGGAAGAGCAGCAATGGCAGACATACATTCTTCACGAATCATGTCTATCTGTTCATCATCGTCTTCATCGAATTGATCTTCATCAATTTCCACATTTGCTTCGACTTTGACATCGGACACCTCAACATTATCTTCTGGCTGATATGTAAGGTCAGTATCGTCACCGTTGTCAAAAGGGTCATCATTGTCGCTCATTTCGGCCTCCATCAAAGCACGACATTTTTCATCGGCCTTACGTTTTTCCTCCTCAGATAAACGCTGGTAGCATGTAGTTTTATTGTGAACCATGTTTATAACATCCCACTCACTGTCTTCCATTGTTCTATAGAATAAATGCCAAACACACAAAATTATGGACCGCAAACAATAAAATAAAAAAAGAATTACCTACCTTATAGACCGGAAAGACCCAAATAAACAAAATTATGCACTCGCAAAAATCAAACAATAAAGTTCACAGAAGCGCAAAAATACGTGTTTACTAGTCAAACGATACTCACACACTGACTAACCGATGCAACAAACTGCGCGTCGTTCCCACCACGTGTGCTCTCTGACGCTATACGGAGAATTAACTCAGTGAACCACGTTGCCACGTCTAATCTCCTTTGTTCGGACAGATATTTAACTGAACAATTATTCAAATTTTCTTGAAACAGGTGACCCATCTCTTCTATTATACACAAGGTCCGTAGGGACCTTGTACCTGTGTTTACGTAGAAAATGTCTTAAAAACAAAAAAGAAATTTAAACGAGCGCTCGAATCGGTCGAAAACCTATTTTAATCGATTCAGCATGTCGTTTTTATGGAATACATGCAGCAACACGTTCGTAGCGCATGGCAACAACAAATTATGAATCACAAAAGTTACAACAAGGTCCCTATGGACCTTCTCACCGATCGGAGAGTTAAAGAAATAATCTTTTTCTTATAACGTTTCAATTGTTGTCCCAACACCCTAATTCTCTTCGACTTTTCTCTGCTTCTTAGCTTCACCTGTAACAGTCGCTTCCGTAGTTTTTTCTTACGTGGGGTTCCTTCCTCCTCTTGCGTTGTACGAGAGGTAGAAGCAACAGGTTCCGTGGTGTCTTGCAAAGACCTCTTTGTTGCCTGTAACAATATAATTTACAATGTTAGAAAAGAATACTTTCTGTCATTGGAACCATTTACAAACATTTTATCTG
This sequence comes from Agriotes lineatus, assembly GCA_940337035.1. Classification (NCBI taxonomy): domain Eukaryota; kingdom Metazoa; phylum Arthropoda; class Insecta; order Coleoptera; family Elateridae; genus Agriotes; species Agriotes lineatus. The sequence continues at coordinate 93,433 of CALNHX010000753.1, read as the reverse complement.
GTCTGACATTAAACCAGATGCCATGTAAATATTGAGTTTTTATTCAAATTACATACCCTTTTCGTTTGCTTGGTTGGTTGCATGTATTTTGGCTGTTCTAAAAATAGCGTAGGTACTGCCTCATCTAAAGGTGCGTACACATACAGCGCACGAAAGCGAACGAATTCGGTCGAATGCATTTGCTGGAATTTGTTCGGCGTTCGACAAAAAATTGCTTTGCTGTCCACATACACAACGAATGAGTGCGAAAGAATACTTTCTCAGTCATTCGTTTAGTTTCGCGGGTATTGCAGAAATAAGCTTGCTCATTTTTATGTTCAAAAATGACGTCAAAGCAGGATTTAATTATTGCAAGTGCGTCGTATATTATTATTAGTGAGGCTGATGCAACTGAAAATCCTCCAAAGCAGAGAAGAAAACGGCGCTGGTGGATGACTTCTTTGTTCAAAAGTAGAAGTCGGTATAGAGGAACAGACTTAATGAATGATCTAAAAGCTGAAATGGAATATGGTCTTTTTCAAAATTTTTGCAGAATGAAGTCTACCGACTTTGAATGGTTATTAAATCAAATTGGTCCAAAAATTACAAAACAAGATACGTCATTTAGAGAAGCAATACCGCCAACAGAAAGGTTAATGCTTACTCTACGATACCTAGCTACGGGAGATTCTTACACAAGTTTGATGTATACCTTTAAAATTTCAAAACAACTTATTTCGGCGATAATACCTGAAGTTTGTTCTGCTATAACTGAAAGCCTTCAAGAATGTGTAAAGGTGAGTAAAGCAAATATATATTTCTAATTCATTTATTCAACAAAACTACAAAGAGATCATAAAAATAACTATTGATATTATTTTTACATTAAATAATAAGAGCAATATTAAAGATTTTCTGGAAAAGCATTTAGATAATTTACTAGAGATGTTTCAGACTTACACTGAACCAAATATCGACGTAAATACAACGAAATAGTACGTTAAATTAATAAAAAAATTATTAATATTTGTCCAACGAACGTGTTTATTATATTAATAAAATGCTTTCATAAAAATATAACACCATTCATAAAGTTATGATATGTTCATTGAATATACGAAATAATACAATAAAGAAGTTTACTGTAACAATGAACCAAGTTATTGGATACTAATAACCGCGGTGATCATACCGATCAACAAGTTCATTGAATCAATGTATCGAGTACATAACTCAACAACAGAGTTTATTGGGAGTACGAGAAATTTAATTACCAATATTATTAGGATAATAACTGAGTTTATTGATATAAGGTATACATCAATGATCAAGTTCTTTAATATTACAACCAAATTTATTGAATTGATACGTTCATATAATAACACTCGTCATTGATTTTTATTCCTTTAAATAATTTATTAATAATAATCCAGTAGTCGCTCGATTATGTGAACTAATTAAAACCAAGTCTGTTCATACAAACGGGATGTTCACTCGATCGAATGTACACTTTAAAAAAAGGTTTATTGTATTTATTAATTTAAAATTTAGAAATGAACAATATACAAATATCAAAACGAATTAATTTTGTTTGATAAAGTGGCTAGTTAATTTTGTCTAAATCATGAATTCTTGTCAGCTTTCTTGAACCGCAGTTTCTCGTACTCTTCGCAATGTTAGTAAATCTTCAGAATTTAGTGTTTTGTTCCGCCCAGGAAATCATCACATTAAAACCTCTTAACAAGCAACACATATGCAATTTTTGGTGTGCGTGCAGTAAGTGACAAATATATCCAAATATCAAGCAGAGGTTTCATTGCTACATCGGGTCTTCGGTATATAAAAATTATTGCCTGAGTATCAACCACACTTGCGAATCCAGAAAACTAGTTTATACATAATTTATGCTGTTCACTAAATCGAATATGTTAGTGTTCACTCTTTCGAACGTATAATGTCAAACTTTTGATGTTTATATAAACAAATTGTTCATTTAATAGAGACAAAAAATGCCTATCCTTTGCCTGGTTGTGCTTTTTCTCTTCTACAAAACATAATTTAAAGAAAAATAGAATAACTAATGTGCTCGTCATATTGCTTCTTTCAGTAAAGTCACGGCAAATTCGAAATTTTGTACTTCTAATTCTACACAGAATTGTTTAATGTTGCAGTAACTCCTTTACGCCAAAAATCTCAGCTATCTCACAGGAGGTTTTTAAAATGAGCATACCGTTGGGTAGCCAGGAGATGAAACTTTTAGCTAATTACATAATATACAGGGTGGTTCATTAAAAAAACTGGGTGTAAACCAGAAATAACCTTCTTTCAAAATATTTATAAAAAATTTAAATTGTAAAAAGCTTAATTATAAAAACAGTACATCAGTTAATATCCCCAGCAGTTAAGCATAGAAATAAAATAAAATGCTGTATTTATCGTCTTATTCTGTATTATAATTACCTACCTTCACTAGAAGTTGTTCAACCAATAATATTATTTGGCAATGTTCCTATGTTCATACCTTCTCAAAGCAACTTCTCAACTTGCAAAAAATTTTTTAAAACTGCGAGTATACCATGATTATAGTTGTTATTTTACAACTATTACTATTACAATACATATTTTACTAAAGCAGATAATATAACTGAGAAATTATTAATTATATCATAAAAATGATAATTACTTAGGATCCATCATAGTTTTCGTTATTTAAAATAATATCGTAGTGGGTATGTAATTATGTACATTTTTATTTTTCGAAAAACAATAATAATTCCCTTTGAATCATGAAAGAAAATAAATGTGGTTTTTTAAATTAATAACATCATTAACACTGACTTTTTAAGTAAAATTTTATTTATTTCAAAGTTTACTTACATGTTAACAAAGCATCTGATAAAATATGTACTTTAGAAGAGGAGTTTCTGTTTTTCATATTGAAAAAAAAGGTATCAAGAAACATCCAAAACATGAGGGATTCAGGAGGAAAATCTAAATTAAATACATACATTATTTTGTAACATATGTCTACAGCTCTTAAGAAGTTGGTAAATGAATATTTTATGTCATCAAAATATATGTAGATTTCCTTTATTTTTGTTATATTTTCACCCACACACAAAATCAGCGGTTGAATATTGTTCTTGACCGTCTTTAGGTGACGAATGTGGTCTTCAATTTCCTGAGCACATTTACCGACGAATACAAATGATTCTTGAGAATCTTTGATAGTGTATTTAGTCGTGTTTTTTTTCCTGTTGTCGGATCTTTCCGCACCGTTTTTTGAGTGGGCACCAAATACCCATGCAGAGCCCACATTATGACAGCATCTCGACTATCTGTAAGACAGAACTGTATATAAGTAAACATTCCTTTTGAAAGTTACACAAAAACCTACTCTCATTCAGTCTTTCCCCTTTAAGTTCGTCCAGTAGGCCTCGGATATTTTTGTCTTTGACATTATTGTCAACAAGAAGGAACGACACGATATTATCAAAGCAAGTCGGCCATTTATCCAAAAGATGATTTCCCGTATCAAAAATAAGGCTGAAATCCATGTCAATCTGAAATAACACACATGGAATTTATTAAATAAAAAAGTATTCTCAAGATTACCATGCGGGCTCCTGAAGGTTTTCCATAGTATGGCCATTTTTCTAAAACTTTTGCTGTATCGCCTAATTGTTTGATGTCTGCTAAACGATGATGACCGCAAGCCTTCCAACATCTGTCAAATTCTTCGACGGATAAATTGTCAAACTTCAAAGTTCGTACGCAGCTTTCTGCATTAACTTCTGGAGCTGAAAAACATTGATGTATTTAATTTGAAAATGCAAGGCTCTCGCTATACGTACAGAAAACCTTGTCATGTAGAAGCTTCTTTTTCCCAACTTCTTTGGCTTTGGGATAAATGTGCTGTAAAACAGCAGTATGAAAAGAAGACTTTAAATTAAAGAATTTATTGTATAGCTTCCCTCTTTTTCCCGTGCGATAGTATTCCTGAAATATACATATTTATTATACAACCATCCTTCAAAATGTCAGCATTATAAAATCTTACCAGTTTTTCATTCGGAAATCTTTCCAAAATTTCCCGCTCCAGCTGGTAGCTTGCGGCCAATGTCATTTGTGTGCCCTTTTCTTCAAAATATTGGGCTATAGTCGTTATTAGCGAATTCCTTTGTTCTTCTTGAAACTTGGAAAACCTATTATAATACTCCGTTAATATTATTCCTTTTTGTGTGTCATTGAGAATTGTGGAAAGCAGGATTACGTTACGAGTTGGAGTCGGTGATCTTTCATATGGGAGGGGACCATGTCGTGAAGATGTTGAGAGCACTGAGCTACCCGAAAGCGCTGGAGACGGAGGTGTATCATACGCGCGAGTAGAGCTCATTGGATCGAAAATAGTGCTATCTATGATGGGTAGGTTAATTGACTTTCGCCATTCTTCTAAATTATGCTCAAACATTATCACCGTTCCCAGGTCGAAATCTTTTAATAATTTTTCAATGTGGTGAAGCTTGATCACTTTCAAAACGTCCACATACACATTTTCAGCGTAAAAATAAATTCAACTGAGTAAAGTGATATTTGGTTGTTAATCTTCTTACCTATACAACGATCATACACCGCTTCTTGGTTCCAACTCTTAAGCAATGACAGCAACTCTTCTTTTTCATCAATTTTTGATTGTTGTGGAGTTTTTGGGACCATTTCAGGAGACGATAACTCTCCGTATTGAAGAAGTAGATTATCTGGATCATTTTCAGTGAATTGTGTTGTGATATCTTTGCTGGTACAGCTACTTATCATGGTAGGCATCGTGTGAAACAAGGAAGTGTTGTACTCTTTGTCTAAAGAATCGGCTAACATCCGTTCTTCAAGCAATTTTTGTATTCCGTCCATTTTTATTTAAGCTGTTACAGTTACCAATTTTGTACAAACTGTCTGATATACTAGGATCTATGGATCTCGGCATTTAAGGCTTTCGGTAAATTTTTTATTATTATTTACACTGACCTCTGTTAAACTTTTATAATTTTTTTATGAAGATACGGATTTGGGCTATAACTGAAAAAAAAGGTTTAGTTTTGTGAAATAAGCGTAATTAATAATAATAAATTTACCAACAGGTCCAGAGGCCAAAAATCTATTGATTAATTATACTTAGGTTAGGTTATGCAACGACTTTATAATATTCTTTAGCTCGTATCATTGTTTTACCTCTTGCTGTCTTTATTAAAGTAACAGGCGGTCCAATGATATCACGGGATGAAATAACTCTGAATGGTCCAAAAACCATTGGATCAACATCATAAGCAAGATAATGTTCTTGATAGAGGACTCTATGTAGTGTTTGACAAAAGAATGATACGATATTATTTGAAAGTAAAAGTATATCCAGTATGACGTAAAAGTGAAAATCATTTTCATATGTTGCAATGTAGTAGCCAGATCTATATTCAACTCCTTTGTAACATAAAATAGAATAGAATTTTATTGAACTTTTATCTATTTTCAGTTTGTCATACACAAGATCACGATAATTACTTAACACCTGGTGTTTTTCATCAACGCGAATAGGGTTTTTTGATTTACTGATTTGAGTTATTTGATAGGCAAACTTTAATTGATATTTTTTTGATAATGTAAGACAAATATTTTTGCGTGATGTGATGCAGTGAGAATAAATTTTAAACGGCCGATGTTTTGCCTCATATTTAAAACACCAGCATTTTCTTAAAGGCCCTGATTTTCGAATTATTCTTGGGTAATGTGTTAGATTATGAAATTTTGGCTTCAAAGTATCATTAAACAGCATAGTATAGTCATTATTGTGAGTTTTAATTTTGTTATCTAATATAGATATAGTGGCCTCGTCAATTTCAAAACAAAGTAAAATATCTACTATCTCAATAAAATTCTTAAGAAATTGCCACACAGCGTCGTCAGAGGGTACTAAATCACCTACCATAAGAGGAAAGTAAAAAATAAAGGTCATCATCTCTCTGGCAGACATTTTTAACTTTTTATTATTGAGGTGTTTAACATCAATATTGCCACATATATTTCCAATTTCTATAGGACCATACTCAAAATTCTGTTTTCGTAAGTTCAAAGTATTTAAATCGAAATATTGCATTCTGACAGTAAAATAAGTAATAGCGTGGCATAGGTTGTAATGACAAATCCCCTCAAAAATATCGTGCATTACATCAACATAATAATTCTCTACAACATGAAATGAAGGAATAGAATTGAGAAGGGATCTTTTTTCAATTCCTGTTTCTTTTACATTAGCAGTTGCTAAGTCGATTTCGTAATTGGCAACTGTTCTAATCAAATAAACATTTTCTGTACTTAATTTGTGAGTATCTGACTTTTTAGCTTTACAAAGTCTACAGAAAAAGTTACTTGAAAACGACTTACTAAAACCTAAGAAAGAATTCAGTCCCAAGTTATCTCCAAGAACCAAGCCCATGACAAAGTGAACATGCAAGGTTGAAGTCTCATTTAATTTTATGTTCACTCCTTCGACTTCCAAGTTTTCTAGTTCTTTTATGAGAAACTCAAAACATTTTGTATTTCCATACGTTTTTAGATCTGTAGATTTTATAACAGCAGCGAAAAACACGTTTTCTTGTTTCGACTCTTCCTCTGGAAGACACGGAAATGAATAATAAACATTACATATAGAATGAACTTTGGCATGAGAACCAAGAGGATTATTTAGTTCGAAATCGTCTATGTACAAAAAATATGGAAGTACAATTTTGTTGGGATATAATGACGTCTTCTGCTTCCATAATTCGCCTTGTACAAAATTTGTCAGTACTGAACTTTTTTTCAAATTATTCATATGTTCAATTGTTCGACTCAATAAATCTTCTTTTTCAAATATGGTCCGAAATTGAAATTTTAATGGCATGAGGGCACCTTTTATTTTCTTTTCATCATATACAAATTCGCCGGAACGATACATTCCGGTAATTTCTTCACTAATCGTAAATTCCTGAACTTTTTCAATGTAATTCTCCTTTTGCAACCATTTTTGCAAGGAATGATCAGTATTTAAACAACCGAATTGATTTCTAAAATTTGATATAAAACTGCAAAATTCATTGTAAATACAGTCTTTTTCTGGAAATCTCGAATTAGCAAATTCCATGAAAGTGTCTAATATCGGATTGATTAAATATATATTAACATTATTCTGAGTTTCAAAAACATCTTTCCTACTGAAATTATCATTGTTATGGAGAGTAAGTACAAATTCCGTAACCGATTCCTTATATTTTTTTAAGACATCATCGAGTTTTAAGTACAAGGGTGATTTGTCATCATTTTTTCCTGTTTCCTCACTCTCGCTACTAGCTCTAATCGAAACATTTGTAACTTCATTACTGTTTAGGGAGGTATTGCATAAACCTTCAGATTCTGTTACATTACTGCAGTGTAAAATTTCGTTTCTAAAATTATTATCATCTTGGCAAACATGTTTACGATTCATGTGCTTCTTGAAACTGCCTAAATTTTGAAAAACTTGACAACAACCAGGTTCACAACATCGATAAATTCCATTTGTGCCTAAATCATGCACCCGCTTAAAATGTAATATCAAAATTTTTACAGTGTTATATGTTTTTTTGCAAATAAAGCATTTCATTTTTATTTCACTGAAAAGATTACCTTTTCATAAATGTAATTACAACGAAATAAGTACAAAATAATGAGGTAGCACAACCTAACCTATAAACTATAACCAGAGCGAAGTATGGTGATAGTTAAATATACCTGAAAATGGAATGAGTTATTAAGATTATTGACATGGCGTTATAATTGCTGATGTATATAGACAAGTATGCCGCCGATTTTATGATAATGATTTTTTGCTGCCCCTGATTATGTGGAATTTTGACCCCCTCTGACACCGACTTTATTTTTGGCAAATATCTATTCATATATGTAACAAAATGAAGAAAACAAACATTATGCGTTTCTGCAAGTAGGCATAAACATCAATTTGTAAACTTACGTCATGCATTATGTTTGAAAAGTTCGTATTGTTTCTTCAAATTCAAACAACGCCTACGCTGGCTTTTATAAACGTAAGCGAAAAAGAAGTTGATAAATTGACCCCGTTGTCGCCGTACAAAAATTATTTGCAGTTTCCGGAAACCACTATCGGCGCATATATATTGTGTAATATATAATAGGTGCAGACACTTACCTTGATCGAGTAAGAACACTTGCATCAGTGTATACTATCACTTATAACAAATTTGCAAACTTAAAACATGGAGCGTACGTCGCCGCCGTTAGCTTCAGGAGTACAAGCTGATTCTGAAATACAATATGCAAATGCGTCGAAACTTAAAAATGCTTATTTGCTTAATAACCGAGCGTGTTGCCTCAATAAACATTTTCATTCCGACAATAACGCCTTTCATCACCTAATGAACTTCATCGTTGAGATTATAAATCCCTTTAGTTAAACTATTAATCAATGGTTAAACTATAATTTGTGATTATAAGAATACGAATTTTGTTATCAAACCAATGAACGTCGGTTATTAGTCGATGACATAGTACGTTGAAATGATGTTGCAGATTATTGAGACATTTTGGTGTGAATAATGAATGCGTTTATTAATATAACGTTGATACCAATAAAAATGTTGGTTAAATATACAACAATTTTAATCTGACGAATAAATAGTTACATTAAATTATGATCGGTCATACTTAATTTTCAACGAACGAAGTTTTGTTGTTTTGATGAATGCGATTATTAATTAATAAAGTAGGGAGTATTTTTATTTCGTTGTATTAACGAATCGTACGTTATATCAATTAAATGACTCTCAACAAACGCCGTTTATTGATATCACGAACGATATTTTTTTCAGTGTATCTGCTTGAGTTGTACCTAATAACTGTAAAGAGGATTGTGAAATGGGAAAATGAATTTGATGTTCTTGGGAAGATGAATTATCTGATGGTGAAGGTGATATAATAGGAGTATACATATATTGAGAGTCTTTCGGTTATGTATCACTAATGGGTCTGTTGGTGAAGGCGAGGGAATTGGTGTTGTGTTGGGAGTGAAAGTGTAGATTTGTTGGCGGATGTTTGTGTTTGGTTGATAGTAACGGTTCTGTAAAGTAGAAATGGACGAGGATGAGGACTCATGTGGCTCGTAACGACCCATATCAGCGTTAAACAGAATATTTCCAATTAGGTGTTCGATTACATTTCTTGTATGGATGCTGTACCTTCTGTGCTTTGATGCCACGTGCTCCCCATAAATCGTGCTATCGTCTCTTAAACTACTATTTGCAACAGTGTCTTTCAGTATTTTGTAAGCTTCATCTGCTCTAGATGTTGCACTACTTGTTCCAATGTTAACAGCCATTCGTTTGGTCCTGCTGGGTGATTTAAAAGGTAATCCTCGTTTGGGTGTTGCTCGTTCTGATGATTCTATCACCTGTGTATCTTCATCCTTGTTGCTGACATCTTCAAGAACGATGCTATCGTTGGTTGCTTCTTCGTCTTGCACGTTAGTGCTTGGTTCAGATAATTCCTGAAAACAAAATATTTGTCGGTTAATTGTTGATATAAGTATAGTATCTTTATTTATTTGCAGATGCCTATTTGTGAAGAAGAATGGCGGTATTTATCTGACAACTATGAAGCCCAATGGAATTTTCCACATTGCCTTGGTGCCATAGACGGCAGACACTGCATAATACGGGCGCCAATACACAGCGGCAGTGACTATTTTAATTATAAACAAAATTTTAGTATAGTTTTGTTGGGAGTTGCTGACCCAGATTATTGTTTTTTGTTTGCCGATGTTGGTTGTCAAGGTCGGATTTCAGATGGGGGTGTGCTAAAAAACTCTTATTTTTTGGAAAAAACTGCAAAACAATGAACTTAATTTACCTTCTGAAGACATTCTACCTGGTAGGCAAGTGAAAGTACCCTATGTATTTGTTGGAGATGATGCTTTTAGTCTCAATGAGCATTTAATGAAAGCTTATCCAGTAGAACAAAAAAAGGGATCTACGAAACGAATTTTTAATTATAGACTTTGCCGTGCACGGCGAGTTATAGAAAATGTTTTCGGCATAATGTCTGCTGTTTTCAGAGTTCTAAGAAAAACCATGTTGTTATCACCAGAAAAAGCTACAGTGGTAAATTTAGCATGCGTCTATTTACACAATTTCTTGAGAAAAAGTAAACATTCTCGCAACACTTACACTCCACCTGGGACATTCGATGAGGATAAAGAAGGGGACACAATGGCTGGAACTTGGAGACATGGAAACGATCCAGAGTCTTTTCTCCACATACCTAAGATAGGAAGAAAAAGTTCTGCTAGTTGCGAGGCAATCAGAAATGAATTTGCTGAATATTTTATGGGCGAAGGTAGCGTCAGTTGGCAAAATGCACTTGCATAAATACGAACTCAAGCAAGGACATATTATTTAGTTGGACGGTACTATGTTTAAGCAATACCTAATATATGTATAACAATAACAAAAAATACATGTTTTGGCTTACCACAGTATTTTTAGTTTCCTTGGGTGTAAATTTGTCCATTAAAAACAACATGTACTTGAAAGCGAACCAAGTAGATTTATATATTTCATCAGTTCCTGTGCCAGTTTTAACAGTATTTTCCTGTTTCTGTCTTTCACGTCTGAACGAACTCAACAGCGATTCCATTTTCTTTTTAGCCTCACCTACATCACATTTCATAGCCTCACTTATTGCACTCCACGCGTCTAATTTTTTAATTTTATTTTTATAATCGTTGTGAACAGGATTCCACAAGCATTCATGCTCGCGATATAATTCGATTAGTTGTAGAGAAATAGAATTACTCCACTCCATACTGAAAATCAAAGTTAAGTAAACGAAATCAGCCTTGTTTGGCATACAACCCGATGGCCGAATGCTACAGCAACTGCACAACGTACACACCAGAAATAGACGGAACGAATTCTTTTCATTTCCTTTGATGTACCGCCCAGTAAGCGAACCCTAGCGAAAGCAAACGAATGCGTTCGATGGCGTTTGTTATTACGTACACATTCACCGAACGAATTCGTTTGTAACTGTTCTTTCGCCTTCGTTCGCTGTATGTGTACGCACCTTAACAGACACGTTTTATCGCCAACACGATAAAACAAATGCCCTTCAAAATGTTTGGAACACAGCCTATCGTTTTTTGTAGGGGTCCAGTCTGCTATATGCATACGTTGAATCCAAACTGCTGTTCTTTGTGGGTCCTTGAGAGGAAGCCTAAAATAATACATGTATTGCATCAGTTAATGTTAACATTAACTGCATACTACATTAAGGATCACCTTAATGTTAAATTAATAGTAGTGGTGCCTTTTCTCCTATCTGGTCATGTGAAAATTTTCCTTTACTTTGTTTTCGGAGACAATAGAAACAGATAAAAAGCTGGCATTTCCATATTCCTTAAAAATTTAAGCGTATTTTTTAATGTAACATTACCTAAATTTAATAACAAGTTTTATAACTGGTTATTTTCATAGTTTGTTCTAAAATAAGATAAAATATTTCTTAAATACATATTTTCATATGTTACATTACCAGAACATGACGTGACTTCCGATCGGTAATAATTCCATTAAAAATTATATTGATCAATATTGTGAAGAGCAAAAATTGTTCGGACGCCACTGAACAATGTATTTGCCCTCAGGCCAAATTCCAAGTTTAAAACGTCCCATACAAAGTAAGGAAAGATATTCGTTCAAACCAGGCACGTTATTCATTTAGAGATTTATTTAACTTACTCTGAAGAAATTGGTTCGATTAAACAACTAACAACGCTAATGTATTGTAAATTATCAGGCATACTCTTACTGTTAATAAAATATTTCACCTGTGAAATGTAATTCCTGGCTCTTTCCTTTCACTGCGACTTTTGCAACCGAAGGCAGAACAATTCACCATGTTAATCACTACTTAAAACCACCGTCTTAAATTCACTTTTCACTTTAAAATGCAAAAATTATACGTGGTGCCACTTCCAATGTCTGCCACCAAAAAATGGCTCCTCATACAATTTTGATCACACTTCGCTACTATTGCGCATAGTGCATGTTACGCGTCCCCTCTCTTTCCTGGTCTAAGGTCCTGGCAATTCTTCTCCAGTGATTTCCCTTATTCCGTCCTTCATAGTTCTTTGTAGGTTTTGCATTTGCGCTCTTGTTCTAAGGTGGCTTTCAATAAGAAGAAATGATAAGTTACGAAGATACATTCTTCTGAGTATTTTGATGTCTGTATTAATTGAAAAATACAAGACCATGGAATTAATTCCAGCAACATTTAACATTGCATAAAGGACAACCATCGGCCATCTTCTGGTATTTCGAGCACAATTATATGCTGCGCACAACCCAGCAAACACGTAACATCGGGCCAGTAGTGGTTAAACGACTGTCTGCCGGAATAGCTAATATCGGCCCAACAGTGGCAAACAGTGCTGGGCCAGCACCCCTGTGTCAGTCTGGCCGATGTACGGGCCAATAAAGTTTACCATCAGTGGCCCAGTACTTGACCGGTATTTAGCTTGCATGAATGAATGTGCAAATTTAATACCGGTTTAACAGCTTTTTTGCAATGGCATACTACAATTTACCAATACTGATACTACACATTTTGAATATTTTTTTACAAAAATTTAAATCCTTTTAAATAAATAAATACTATTTAAAAATTAAACATTTATTATAACATCTATATAGAAAAAGCATACAAAAAGTACAGAAAATGCAAATATAATTATATTTGTTTAGTTTTCCTACGATTGCGACCTCCATCCCTGTCGCTCGCACTGCGTAGCCAGACCTTGATTATAGCCTCAACTTCCTGCCGTGTGGCATTCCGGCTAAACGAATTTTTTCTTACTGCAGCTGCAAGAAACATTAACATTAAGGTTGTGAAAATGTATTATTATATGAGATTCCTACACTGTGAAAAATTGCTCATTTGGTGACCAAAGAACTTTTGTTCTTTGCGATTTGCATATACGTAATTTAATTACAAATTTAGCTACTGTACGCAAATGATGACTGCTTTAACCTTTAAAGCTCCAAAAGCCCATTGCATTTACATATTCTATTAATTAATTATTAAAATTCAAATTCACTCACCAGTTAGTAGCTTCAAAACATTTTTTAAATTTTTAAACGGTTCTTTATTGTTTCTGCCGGACCAGTTATAACTTAATGCCAAATTATTCGTCATAATGCGGCTCAGCACCCTTCGCGTTGTATCGGTAACGTCTTTAACACCTACAACTTGCAAGCAGCAAACCTGAAACAGATAAATTTAGTGTCTGCGTGATTGAAAAATTATAAATAATTATATACCAATTCAGTCATCGTAGTGCCATCATCCAGGTTATTGTTCAAGTTTACCAGTTGCTGTGCTAGGGTTGCTGGTAGTCCAAATTGTTCCATGTTCGTATTTGTTGTTAATAAATCACTAGAAGCACTTTGTTGGCCTAACGATACTAAATAGTTAATGTCACCTGACATTGACTGTAATTTGGTGAGAATTTGTTGAATGGCAACTAAAAAATAATAAGTATAAATGTAAAACTAGTATAATTACGATGAAATGTATATTTACCACTATTAGCTTTGCAGTTAGTACATCCATGTGAAGTACTCACTGAACGCACGGGTGTCTGAAGAAAATTATTTCTTGGAGTGGTATGTACATTGTTTGTTGATTGTTTTGAAATATTTAAATTAGTGGTATTCATATTTGAATTGATGTTTGATATTTCTGTATTTTGTAAAAAGGTAGAAGAGCTAGTAGGGCCAGATATATCAACAATTAATTTTGGGGCTGCTGGAACTGCATCTTCATCTGAAGTGTTGCAATAATAATTTTCTAAGGTTGTATTCCTCCGCTTTTGCCTTTTTCGGTTGGATTCTTCCTCCTCAGCCTCACTCTGAGACACGCTGGAGAATTCCTCCAAGCGTTTTAATTTCATAATTGCTTTCTTGTAATCCCCTATACATGTAAGTTAAAAAAAATAGTACAACTATTAAACTTAAAATAGTGTTGTAAAAATCAACAAAAAAGAAACAAGATTATTGTACCTATAATACTATAAAAATTGATATTATTCTAATAAAAAAATCTTTTTAGTTAGTCATTCCTATGTAAATAATTTTTTACCTGTTCTGTATTTTATGTTCACTTTACATTTTCCACATCTTTCAGCATCTAGTGGTGTATGATTAGTGATGGCTTTCACACGTGAGCTCTCCGTTTTAATATATTGTGGCCACATACAAAAACCTTCGCCATCAGAGTCATCGTTAGTTAACCAAGTACTGGAAATAACTGCCAATGGAATATTGCCATTTTCATTTTCCTCTGGAAATTCAACCACTACAAAGTCGCTAAAAACAAAAATAAATTGTAACAGTTAATTATTATGTACCTAACAAGCAAACCTAAGCAAATGATTTGCATAAGTTACGTTTATTGTAAATAAATAATTAGTGGCTAAATTACCTATGAAATTGTTTTTAAAACAGAATAAGTAATGTGCAATCTACTTTCACTACAATTACTGTTTAAAGCTTAGGATGGGTTATTTTATTTACAGTTTTATATACAAATTGTTTAATATTTAAATTATGTCAAATGAAGCAATGGTTGGAATACATAATTACTGCCATAAGGAAGCAAAACTCCTTTATACAATACATCTTCTATTTTATGGCAAATGTAGGAATCCATCTCAGTTTTTACTACATACATTTTCAGTAATGCTGAATCTGTGGGATATGTTGTAAAAGACTTTACAATTGCTAAATTAAAACCAATAATTTTAACAGAACCATCATTATCTTGCATGAAACATTTAATTTTTAACATTCGTCCACCTTTTAATAAAACACAACTATCTCTGTCGTTTCCAGACAATTTACTGCCTTTAAACATAAGTTTACTATAAAAAGTACCATGACATTCAGTTGTAATTTTATGATCAATATTACTTTCAGGAATACCATATGTATAAATATTTAAACAATTTGTAATTGTTAAATCTACATTGTTTTCCGATTCACTTAAACGTCGAACAATTTGCTGCAATGGTAAGTTTGATTTTCGAAGCATTCTTTTAATTTTTCCTAAATAATTTTCAAAAGGAAAACAACTTATATTATTTAGGCTATTGTAACTTTTTGCATCATCTGGAAGATGAGTAAGTGCATGCATATTGTAAGTGCAGATTTCATCGCCATATATATGCACTGCATGTTGGACAAAAAGTTTGATCAACTGGCAAGCGTAGTTATAATGCTTATTTAAGGTGGTGCTTAATAGTATGTGTGCACTAAAAACCAATAATATGAAATTAGCATATATACGGTGTGGTAAAATGTCAGCAAGGAGAACTGGTCCGACATAAAGTAAAAATTGACCCCATTCAGTAGCTTTCGTGATATTTTCCTTGGTGAAACCATATAAGCGTTTTCCATCTCGCCATGTAAAAAGCAATTTTCTAACTACTCCTAAACATATGCAGTGCATGTAGTCCACAGGAAAATTTGTTCTAACTCTTTGGATCGCTTAGGGCTGTTACTAAAATAATTGTAAATTTCTCTGGAAAAGTGCTCGATTGATTTGGGTAGCTGAAGACACGCTGCTGGGGCACAGAGGTGAAACGAGTGGCAATTACAACCAAGGACAAATAAGTGTGGCACTAGTTCTTTTAGGCGAGCTTGTACGCCACTTATGTTGCCCATCATCACGGCAGCATTGTCTGCAGCGAGTCCCACCATATTATTTAAAGGGACATTATTTAAATCTAAAATTTCCAAAATTTTACCAGTTATAGATACCGCATTAGCATTCTCTAATTCTGTTAAAGCTAAAAAATGATCTTTGGCTTTATAATTCTCTACAAGTCTAACAACAATAACTAAACTTTTTACAGTCCCCAAGTCTGTAGTTTCGTCAATTATTAGTGAAAAAAAAGATTTCCTCATTTTTTCACTAATTTCAGCCATGCGCTCCTTGGCAAATACGTACTTGGTGACGAGGGTTGCCTTGGTTCTTCCACATCGAACATTTTTTATTATTTTGGAGTCCGGGCAAAGATTCTTAACAAATGCCGGAAAATGATCCATTAATTTTAGGGGCAAATTGTGTTCTGCTATGAATGCCAGCATTTTTAATTCACATTCTTTTTGTGTTTTTAAATTGTCTGGCTCTCTATGTTTCAACAAAGTGGCTGGTATTGATGTTGAAATTTTTGTGGCTTTCATTTTTTTTCATGGCATTTGTTGAGCTCATGTCTTTTTAACCCTTTGCCTACCAAAGGTACTTTTAAGTACCGCCAAATAAGGTACCCTTTAAAAACCACACCAAGTTTTACCTTAAGAAAGAGAAATTTGTGTATGGTAAGTAATTTATACTTCAGAATAGTTTCCAAAAAATTGATTTTTTAAAAATTTCAACTGTTTATTAACATATTTTTATGACTGGTACTTATATGTACCGTTGGTAAAATGGAAGCCCTAGAAATGTAACAAAATACTACTGTGAATATATATATTTTTTAGAAAATCTTATAACATTATTTACACATTTATTTCATGATATTCTACAAAACAATTTTTTTTATTATTTACACAAAGAAATACCCCACATAAAGAACATGTTGAATAAGGCTTTGACTGCAGTCCTTGGGCACTGCACAATTCACACCTACCACGTCTGTTCGAGAATGTAGGCCAGTGGCTTCCTCTGTTTCCTAGTCTAATTTCAGCAGAAACGCTGTAATTGTATCTTCTCTTCTTTGCAGCTGATGCCGGTGTTGAAGATGAAGTCTTTCGCTTTTGCAGAAAACGTGGAGACTTAGCACACAATCCCAGAGCAACTTCTCTTCGAAATTTTATCAATGAAATAGTCTCTTCATTTAGTTGTTTATAGACATAGGCATTTACAAATGCTATTTCTATGCAGCCCCAAAATATTCGGTGCCACCATTTTGTACAACGCCTGTCGATGCAATAATACTGGCGTAATTGATCATGAAAATCAACCCCACCCATTGACTTATTGTAGTCTTCTATGATTTTTGGCCCTTCGATGTGTTTTATACTTCCATCGGACATTTTCCTTTTGATCTGTATAGATTCTGTGCCGTGAAAATTGGAAGCTAGTGTCACAATCTTGTCCTTCCATTTATAATAAGATATTCCGGTGTTCGACGTTCTATGATCGAAGTCGCCCCTCTTCATAGACTTATCGGTGGTTAAATTTTTTGGTGCACCTTTACGATTGATTCTAATTGTACCACAGGCTAAGGTACCCTCCAACTTTAATCGTTCAAGTAATTTAATAGTTGTATAATAATTGTCAAAATATATAATTTTATTTTGATGCCATTCCTGTTCTGTTAGATGCAAAACTACCTTTTCCCCCAATCCATAATCGGTAAACTTTTGGTCAATTTTTCCATTTTTCCCCTGATAAATGTCGAATTTTTTTACAAACCCGGTCATGTCCGACAAAACCCAAAATTTAAAACCCCTTTTAATGGGTTTCATGGGATTATATTGCTTGATAGAGGAGCGCCCTTTGAATTTCACAATGGATTCATCGACACACATCTTTTGGGATCCTTTATAATTAATAAAAACTGAATTCAGATCATCAATCATAGGTCTGACTTTATACAGTTTATCTTGGTTGTCTTGAGGAATAAGGACGTTATCATTTATGTGCAAATTGGACAGTATGGCCTGAAACCGATTACGTGCCATTGTGTCCAGCACCAGTTGTATTTTTAGATCATCTGCGGATGACCAGTAATCCGTAACGCTAGGCAGGATATGATATCCCATTAGGAAGTTAATCCCAATGAACGACAAAAGTTCATCTTTTGTTAAGTTTAAGGTTTTGCCTTTTTGTGTGCTGTAAAGATTACTTTGAAAAGTAATGTTTTCAATGGTGTTCCCTAACATTTTTACGAAAATATCGGTAGCCGTTATGCATGCAGAAAAATTAGCTTCGACCCAAGTAGAATTGGTAGTTGCACACTGAACCAAATATCGACGTAAATACAACGAAATAGTACGTTAAATTAATAAAAAAATTATTAATATTTGTCCAACGAACGTGTTTATTATATTAATAAAATGCTTTCATAAAAATATAACACCATTCATAAAGTTATGATATGTTCATTGAATATACGAAATAATACAATAAAGAAGTTTACTGTAACAATGAACCAAGTTATTGGATACTAATAACCGCGGTGATCATACCGATCAACAAGTTCATTGAATCAATGTATCGAGTACATAACTCAACAACAGAGTTTATTGGGAGTACGAGAAATTTAATTACCAATATTATTAGGATAATAACTGAGTTTATTGATATAAGGTATACATCAATGATCAAGTTCTTTAATATTACAACCAAATTTATTGAATTGATACGTTCATATAATAACACTCGTCATTGATTTTTATTCCTTTAAATAATTTATTAATAATAATCCAGTAGTCGCTCGATTATGTGAACTAATTAAAACCAAGTCTGTTCATACAAACGGGATGTTCACTCGATCGAATGTACACTTTAAAAAAAGGTTTATTGTATTTATTAATTTAAAATTTAGAAATGAACAATATACAAATATCAAAACGAATTAATTTTGTTTGATAAAGTGGCTAGTTAATTTTGTCTAAATCATGAATTCTTGTCAGCTTTCTTGAACCGCAGTTTCTCGTACTCTTCGCAATGTTAGTAAATCTTCAGAATTTAGTGTTTTGTTCCGCCCAGGAAATCATCACATTAAAACCTCTTAACAAGCAACACATATGCAATTTTTGGTGTGCGTGCAGTAAGTGACAAATATATCCAAATATCAAGCAGAGGTTTCATTGCTACATCGGGTCTTCGGTATATAAAAATTATTGCCTGAGTATCAACCACACTTGCGAATCCAGAAAACTAGTTTATACATAATTTATGCTGTTCACTAAATCGAATATGTTAGTGTTCACTCTTTCGAACGTATAATGTCAAACTTTTGATGTTTATATAAACAAATTGTTCATTTAATAGAGACAAAAAATGCCTATCCTTTGCCTGGTTGTGCTTTTTCTCTTCTACAAAACATAATTTAAAGAAAAATAGAATAACTAATGTGCTCGTCATATTGCTTCTTTCAGTAAAGTCACGGCAAATTCGAAATTTTGTACTTCTAATTCTACACAGAATTGTTTAATGTTGCAGTAACTCCTTTACGCCAAAAATCTCAGCTATCTCACAGGAGGTTTTTAAAATGAGCATACCGTTGGGTAGCCAGGAGATGAAACTTTTAGCTAATTACATAATATACAGGGTGGTTCATTAAAAAAACTGGGTGTAAACCAGAAATAACCTTCTTTCAAAATATTTATAAAAAATTTAAATTGTAAAAAGCTTAATTATAAAAACAGTACATCAGTTAATATCCCCAGCAGTTAAGCATAGAAATAAAATAAAATGCTGTATTTATCGTCTTATTCTGTATTATAATTACCTACCTTCACTAGAAGTTGTTCAACCAATAATATTATTTGGCAATGTTCCTATGTTCATACCTTCTCAAAGCAACTTCTCAACTTGCAAAAAATTTTTTAAAACTGCGAGTATACCATGATTATAGTTGTTATTTTACAACTATTACTATTACAATACATATTTTACTAAAGCAGATAATATAACTGAGAAATTATTAATTATATCATAAAAATGATAATTACTTAGGATCCATCATAGTTTTCGTTATTTAAAATAATATCGTAGTGGGTATGTAATTATGTACATTTTTATTTTTCGAAAAACAATAATAATTCCCTTTGAATCATGAAAGAAAATAAATGTGGTTTTTTAAATTAATAACATCATTAACACTGACTTTTTAAGTAAAATTTTATTTATTTCAAAGTTTACTTACATGTTAACAAAGCATCTGATAAAATATGTACTTTAGAAGAGGAGTTTCTGTTTTTCATATTGAAAAAAAAGGTATCAAGAAACATCCAAAACATGAGGGATTCAGGAGGAAAATCTAAATTAAATACATACATTATTTTGTAACATATGTCTACAGCTCTTAAGAAGTTGGTAAATGAATATTTTATGTCATCAAAATATATGTAGATTTCCTTTATTTTTGTTATATTTTCACCCACACACAAAATCAGCGGTTGAATATTGTTCTTGACCGTCTTTAGGTGACGAATGTGGTCTTCAATTTCCTGAGCACATTTACCGACGAGTACAAATGATTCTTGAGAATCTTTGATAGTGTATTTAGTCGTGTTTTTTTTTCCTGTTGTCGGATCTTTCCGCACCGTTTTTTGAGTGGGCACCAAATACCCATGCAGAGCCCACATTATGACAGCATCTCGACTATCTGTAAGACAGAACTGTATATAAGTAAACATTCCTTTTGAAAGTTACACAAAAACCTACTCTCATTCAGTCTTTCCCCTTTAAGTTCGTCCAGTAGGCCTCGGATATTTTTGTCTTTGACATTATTGTCAACAAGAAGGAACGACACGATATTATCAAAGCAAGTCGGCCATTTATCCAAAAGATGATTTCCCGTATCAAAAATAAGGCTGAAATCCATGTCAATCTGAAATAACACACATGGAATTTATTAAATAAAAAAGTATTCTCAAGATTACCATGCGGGCTCCTGAAGGTTTTCCATAGTATGGCCATTTTTCTAAAACTTTTGCTGTATCGCCTAATTGTTTGATGTCTGCTAAACGATGATGACCGCAAGCCTTCCAACATCTGTCAAATTCTTCGACGGATAAATTGTCAAACTTCAAAGTTCGTACGCAGCTTTCTGCATCAACTTCTGGAGCTGAAAAACATTGATGTATTTAATTTGAAAATGCAAGGCTCTCGCTATACGTACAGAAAACCTTGTCATGTAGAAGCTTCTTTTTCCCAACTTCTTTGGCTTTGGGATAAATGTGCTGTAAAACAGCAGTATGAAAAGAAGACTTTAAATTAAAGAATTTATTGTATAGCTTCCCTCTTTTTCCCGTGCGATAGTATTCCTGAAATATACATATTTATTATACAACCATCCTTCAAAATGTCAGCATTATAAAATCTTACCAGTTTTTCATTCGGAAATCTTTCCAAAATTTCCCGCTCCAGCTGGTAGCTTGCGGCCAATGTCATTTGTGTGCCCTTTTCTTCAAAATATTGGGCTATAGTCGTTATTAGCGAATTCCTTTGTTCTTCTTGAAACTTGGAAAACCTATTATAATACTCCGTTAATATTATTCCTTTTTGTGTGTCATTGAGAATTGTGGAAAGCAGGATTACGTTACGAGTTGGAGTCGGTGATCTTTCATATGGGAGGGGACCATGTCGTGAAGATGTTGAGAGCACTGAGCTACCCGAAAGCGCTGGAGACGGAGGTGTATCATACGCGCGAGTAGAGCTCATTGGATCGAAAATAGTGCTATCTATGATGGGTAGGTTAATTGACTTTCGCCATTCTTCTAAATTATGCTCAAACATTATCACCGTTCCCAGGTCGAAATCTTTTAATAATTTTTCAATGTGGTGAAGCTTGATCACTTTCAAAACGTCCACATACACATTTTCAGCTTAAAAATAAATTCAACTGAGTAAAGTGATATTTGGTTGTTAATCTTCTTACCTATACAACGATCATACACCGCTTCTTGGTTCCAACTCTTAAGCAATGACAGCAACTCTTCTTTTTCATCAATTTTTGATTGTTGTGGAGTTTTTGGGACCATTTCAGGAGACGATAACTCTCCGTATTGAAGAAGTAGATTATCTGGATCATTTTCAGTGAATTGTGTTGTGATATCTTTGCTGGTACAGCTACTTATCATGGTAGGCATCGTGTGAAACAAGGAAGTGTTGTACTCTTTGTCTAAAGAATCGGCTAACATCCGTTCTTCAAGCAATTTTTGTATTCCGTCCATTTTTATTTAAGCTGTTACAGTTACCAATTTTGTACAAACTGTCTGATATACTAGGATCTATGGATCTCGGCATTTAAGGCTTTCGGTAAATTTTTTATTATTATTTACACTGACCTCTGTTAAACTTTTATAATTTTTTTATGAAGATACGGATTTGGGCTATAACTGAAAAAAAAGGTTTAGTTTTGTGAAATAAGCGTAATTAATAATAATAAATTTACCAACAGGTCCAGAGGCCAAAAATCTATTGATTAATTATACTTAGGTTAGGTTATGCAACGACTTTATAATATTCTTTAGCTCGTATCATTGTTTTACCTCTTGCTGTCTTTATTAAAGTAACAGGCGGTCCAATGATATCACGGGATGAAATAACTCTGAATGGTCCAAAAACCATTGGATCAACATCATAAGCAAGATAATGTTCTTGATAGAGGACTCTATGTAGTGTTTGACAAAAGAATGATACGATATTATTTGAAAGTAAAAGTATATCCAGTATGACGTAAAAGTGAAAATCATTTTCATATGTTGCAATGTAGTAGCCAGATCTATATTCAACTCCTTTGTAACATAAAATAGAATAGAATTTTATTGAACTTTTATCTATTTTCAGTTTGTCATACACAAGATCACGATAATTACTTAACACCTGGTGTTTTTCATCAACGCGAATAGGGTTTTTTGATTTACTGATTTGAGTTATTTGATAGGCAAACTTTAATTGATATTTTTTTGATAATGTAAGACAAATATTTTTGCGTGATGTGATGCAGTGAGAATAAATTTTAAACGGCCGATGTTTTGCCTCATATTTAAAACACCAGCATTTTCTTAAAGGCCCTGATTTTCGAATTATTCTTGGGTAATGTGTTAGATTATGAAATTTTGGCTTCAAAGTATCATTAAACAGCATAGTATAGTCATTATTGTGAGTTTTAATTTTGTTATCTAATATAGATATAGTGGCCTCGTCAATTTCAAAACAAAGTAAAATATCTACTATCTCAATAAAATTCTTAAGAAATTGCCACACAGCGTCGTCAGAGGGTACTAAATCACCTACCATAAGAGGAAAGTAAAAAATAAAGGTCATCATCTCTCTGGCAGACATTTTTAACTTTTTATTATTGAGGTGTTTAACATCAATATTGCCACATATATTTCCAATTTCTATAGGACCATACTCAAAATTCTGTTTTCGTAAGTTCAAAGTATTTAAATCGAAATATTGCATTCTGACAGTAAAATAAGTAATAGCGTGGCATAGGTTGTAATGACAAATCCCCTCAAAAATATCGTGCATTACATCAACATAATAATTCTCTACAACATGAAATGAAGGAATAGAATTGAGAAGGGATCTTTTTTCAATTCCTGTTTCTTTTACATTAGCAGTTGCTAAGTCGATTTCGTAATTGGCAACTGTTCTAATCAAATAAACATTTTCTGTACTTAATTTGTGAGTATCTGACTTTTTAGCTTTACAAAGTCTACAGAAAAAGTTACTTGAAAACGACTTACTAAAACCTAAGAAAGAATTCAGTCCCAAGTTATCTCCAAGAACCAAGCCCATGACAAAGTGAACATGCAAGGTTGAAGTCTCATTTAATTTTATGTTCACTCCTTCGACTTCCAAGTTTTCTAGTTCTTTTATGAGAAACTCAAAACATTTTGTATTTCCATACGTTTTTAGATCTGTAGATTTTATAACAGCAGCGAAAAACACGTTTTCTTGTTTCGACTCTTCCTCTGGAAGACACGGAAATGAATAATAAACATTACATATAGAATGAACTTTGGCATGAGAACCAAGAGGATTATTTAGTTCGAAATCGTCTATGTACAAAAAATATGGAAGTACAATTTTGTTGGGATATAATGACGTCTTCTGCTTCCATAATTCGCCTTGTACAAAATTTGTCAGTACTGAACTTTTTTTCAAATTATTCATATGTTCAATTGTTCGACTCAATAAATCTTCTTTTTCAAATATGGTCCGAAATTGAAATTTTAATGGCATGAGGGCACCTTTTATTTTCTTTTCATCATATACAAATTCGCCGGAACGATACATTCCGGTAATTTCTTCACTAATCGTAAATTCCTGAACTTTTTCAATGTAATTCTCCTTTTGCAACCATTTTTGCAAGGAATGATCAGTATTTAAACAACCGAATTGATTTCTAAAATTTGATATAAAACTGCAAAATTCATTGTAAATACAGTCTTTTTCTGGAAATCTCGAATTAGCAAATTCCATGAAAGTGTCTAATATCGGATTGATTAAATATATATTAACATTATTCTGAGTTTCAAAAACATCTTTCCTACTGAAATTATCATTGTTATGGAGAGTAAGTACAAATTCCGTAACCGATTCCTTATATTTTTTTAAGACATCATCGAGTTTTAAGTACAAGGGTGATTTGTCATCATTTTTTCCTGTTTCCTCACTCTCGTTACTAGCTCTAATCGAAACATTTGTAACTTCATTACTGTTTAGGGAGGTATTGCATAAACCTTCAGATTCTGTTACATTACTGCAGTGTAAAATTTCGTTTCTAAAATTATTATCATCTTGGCAAACATGTTTACGATTCATGTGCTTCTTGAAACTGCCTAAATTTTGAAAAACTTGACAACAACCAGGTTCACAACATCGATAAATTCCATTTGTGCCTAAATCATGCACCCGCTTAAAATGTAATATCAAAATTTTTACAGTGTTATATGTTTTTTTGCAAATAAAGCATTTCATTTTTATTTCACTGAAAAGATTACCTTTTCATAAATGTAATTACAACGAAATAAGTACAAAATAATGAGGTAGCACAACCTAACCTATAAACTATAACCAGAGCGAAGTATGGTGATAGTTAAATATACCTGAAAATGGAATGAGTTATTAAGATTATTGACATGGCGTTATAATTGCTGATGTATATAGACAAGTATGCCGCCGATTTTATGATAATGATTTTTTGCTGCCCCTGATTATGTGGAATTTTGACCCCCTCTGACACCGACTTTATTTTTGGCAAATATCTATTCATATATGTAACAAAATGAAGAAAACAAACATTATGCGTTTCTGCAAGTAGGCATAAACATCAATTTGTAAACTTACGTCATGCATTATGTTTGAAAAGTTCGTATTGTTTCTTCAAATTCAAACAACGCCTACGCTGGCTTTTATAAACGTAAGCGAAAAAGAAGTTGATAAATTGACCCCGTTGTCGCCGTACAAAAATTATTTGCAGTTTCCGGAAACCACTATCGGCGCATATATATTGTGTAATATATAATAGGTGCAGACACTTACCTTGATCGAGTAAGAACACTTGCATCAGTGTATACTATCACTTATAACAAATTTGCAAACTTAAAACATGGAGCGTACGTCGCCGCCGTTAGCTTCAGGAGTACAAGCTGATTCTGAAATACAATATGCAAATGCGTCGAAACTTAAAAATGCTTATTTGCTTAATAACCGAGCGTGTTGCCTCAATAAACATTTTCATTCCGACAATAACGCCTTTCATCACCTAATGAACTTCATCGTTGAGATTATAAATCCCTTTAGTTAAACTATTAATCAATGGTTAAACTATAATTTGTGATTATAAGAATACGAATTTTGTTATCAAACCAATGAACGTCGGTTATTAGTCGATGACATAGTACGTTGAAATGATGTTGCAGATTATTGAGACATTTTGGTGTGAATAATGAATGCGTTTATTAATATAACGTTGATACCAATAAAAATGTTGGTTAAATATACAACAATTTTAATCTGACGAATAAATAGTTACATTAAATTATGATCGGTCATACTTAATTTTCAACGAACGAAGTTTTGTTGTTTTGATGAATGCGATTATTAATTAATAAAGTAGGGAGTATTTTTATTTCGTTGTATTAACGAATCGTACGTTATATCAATTAAATGACTCTCAACAAACGCCGTTTATTGATATCACGAACGATATTTTTTTCAGTGCATAGTCTGGAATAACAGTTTCTTTTTCAATTTTTTTCCAAATTCTTTCCGGTTCTTTATCTGCTTCTTGCTGATTTTCGTGCTCGGTATCTACTCCCGGTTCTTCATTTTGTGATGTTTGTTGGTCTTCTTCGGTTATAGCAAGAGGAAGCGGCATCAATAATTGCTCATTTCCTTGGGGTTCGGCAGCTGATAAATCTTCATCGTAATCCGATTCCACATCGGTATCTTGACTGTTGTCCACAGGAGGCAAAAAATCGTCCAGATCATCTTTATCGATCAATTCAAGCAGCTCACTGTCAGCCAAAGGACGATTCCGCTCCCAAATTTGAGACATTCTAGAAACACAAAGAATTGCTGTTTACTACCAACGGTACTTTTAAGGAACACGCGATTGAATCGGTTTCACGGTGAACTAGCAATTCAATAGCAGCAGAATTTTACACAGAAATATTCTAAAACCACTTACCTTTGAAACTCACACAAAAACTAAACAATCTAAATGTAAAAAACACTTCGTTTTATAAATCTTGTCAGTCCCTGTACCGGCCACTAACACATGTACACAAAACCTTGAATAATTTTGACAGATCGCAATGCTGCCACACTATTAACTCAAAATATTGAACTAGAAACTGTACTTAAAAGTACCCTTGGCTTTGAATGGCACACAGAAATCTGCTATTAAAAATATTACAGTTTAAATGCAGCGGACTTAAAAGTACCTTCGGGATAATAACAGGCTATTGGCAGAATACGACTCTGGTAGGCAAAGGGTTAAATGAGAATAATTGTTAGTGAGAGTCTTGTTGCAAACTGTGCAAAATGACTGGCCTACTTTTGATTTAGAACAGTTCTTTAGCCACTTAAATTCACCGAGCCAGTCCTCTCTGAATTTTGGTTCATAATTTAATTTTCTCCTTTTCTTTGGAGTGTTTTCGTTATCGGCGTTATCCTCACATTCCTCACTATCAGTGTTTACTACTTCAATATCAAGGCCTGACCTTGATGTTGACGCCTGCTGTTTTACTAGAAATCTGAAAGAAAAAATAAATAATTAAACCCAAATATTTTTTTATTTTAGAGGCCATTGTTATGCAAGTTATTAAATTATTATATAATTAAAAACATCTTTATTTACTGTGTTTTTATACCCTGTAAAATACTAGTGTGGCCCAAAACGTAATGCTTGGCTGGGTACATACCTGTCCATGACAAAATACACACAGAATATTGACACGCAAGTTGCAACTCGAACTCGAAGTGACGACTATTAAACTTAAACTCGATGCGCGAACTACGAACTACTACTACTCAAGGAGCATGCGGCGTGGCGGCATGCCTTTCTTGCTCACCGCTCACCTGATCGGGGGAGGGGCGTCGATCCGTCGATGCCAATTGCCAAATGGTTCAGATTTCAGTGTCAGCCTGATGCTAATGACGTCAGTTCAGTCCGTCAGACTCGTCGGACATGGCCGGTGGGAGTAAAATTAGGATGTTGACATGTTGCGCCAACGTTTTTTTCTTGTAAAGAGTAATTAAAGAAATTTATTAAGGTTTCATGAAAGAAGGGCAAATTGACCTAATTTGTAAGTGTAGTAAAT
Source organism: Agriotes lineatus (assembly GCA_940337035.1). Taxonomy (NCBI): domain Eukaryota; kingdom Metazoa; phylum Arthropoda; class Insecta; order Coleoptera; family Elateridae; genus Agriotes; species Agriotes lineatus. Next base: position 65,774 of record CALNHX010000753.1, on the reverse strand, counting down.
TGTAGTAGAAATATTAAAAATGTAGCAGATACTAAAAAAGTGTAGTAACGTACTAGAACGATTAAATTGTAGTAAATCTACTACAATTGTAGTGACTCTGGCAACACATAGTCTATGAACAATATAATTTCTATGCATGTGCTTCTAAAACTGTTCGTAATACCGAGTTAGTTTTCGCGTTCCACTATAAAAGCAGTAAGTGGTAAACTAAAATTATACCAACGGTGGAAGAAGTACATGAATAGATTAGATTATGTGACGTTGACCTTACTTAGCGCCAGATCGAAACAAGTGATTGCAAGTGACTATTTGACGTATATTGAAAATGTAGAATCTCAGCTTGATGATAATCGTAAGAACTCCTGGAAGTTCATCGGTAAATAAACGTAATTCTAGTAGTAGTATTCAGTCTGTCATCTCTTCTGGTAATGTTACTGCTAGTACTGGTTTTGAAATATCTGATCTCTTTGATAAGCATTTTGGTTCCGTTTTTGTCAACGGTAGCATCACTCATAGTAATACACCTAATTTCACACATCTTTGGAAAAAACGTTCCCTTAGTTACTGCCGATCAGGTGGAGGGAGCACTCGCTGCTCTTGATCAGAGTAAGGGCGCTGGACCGGATAAGATTCCCCCACTTTTCTTTAAAAGATGTTCCACCTCATTAGCTACTCCTTTATCTATACTGTATAACTGTTCGTTTGGTGCTGGCACATGTCCTGATATATGGAAACAGTTTTTAAGTCGGGAGACCGTAATGAAATTGAAAACTATCGATCCATCTCGAATCATTTGCCTATAATTTTATATTTCAAATGTGTACGACAAGATTATTCCTGAGCAGCAAGGTTTTTTTTCTAGGAAGATCTGTTAAGTCCAACTTAATTCATTACGCTGATAAAATATCTCAATCGCTCGACGGCAGAACCCAGGTGGACGTTGTGTATACAGACTTCAGCAAGGCCTTTGATAAGATTGACTACAATATTCTTAACCGTAAACTTGTTTACTTGGGAATAACCGGTGACCTCATGAGATGGGTCACTTCATATTTATCTATGCGATCACAAATGGTCAATATTAACGGATATGTGTCATCAATGGTCTTCCTGACTTCGACAGAGAAGCTACCTTGGCCCCTGTTGGTCAATATATATGTTAATGACATAAAGGAGTGCTTTCCTGTCTGCAACTTCCTGGTGTGCGTTGATGGCCTGAAGTTGTTCTACGGAGTTAGGTCTGCTGCTGATTGTCGAATGCTACAAGAATATTTAACTCATCTTTATAATTATTGTATTCTTAACGGTCTTGTACTAAACTTCGATAAATGTTTCAGCATATCGTTTACACGACATTTGTCTAAAATTACATAATTATCAAGATTCCTTCGGTAGTAATCTCATCAAATCAGTGTCCAAAGTAAAGGATCTCGGCGTAGTCTTCGATTCTAAATTGATATTCGATCAACTATCTTACCAGGAAGCTGTTCATAAGTGATTCCAATAACCGATAAAATGCACAGAGATTTTAACAATAACATGACCGCATTCTTAAACACACTGCACATAATAATCGCTAAAAACTTATTGCAGAAGGTCGTTTTGCAGCAACACATAAATGTCAGAGGTTATCCACCCACCTTGAAAATGTTTCTCACGAATAGAAAAACCTACATTCGCTTGTTTAGAAACACAGTTTTTGCTTTTTGGAGTATTAGTTCAGTCAATATAGCAGAAAAAATCTGGTGTGATACACTCACACAACTTCCTTTTACAGTGATCTTATAATTAGTCAAAAATTTCATTTTTAATTTTTAACGATTTGTTAAAAATTTTCAAAAATTACAAATTCTACAAAAACGGTACAAAATCGAGTGTTAGTTGAAGAGACAAATTTTCTCTAGAATTTTAAGGTGAATTCAAAAATGTAATAATATACCGGGTGTTTTATTTAAAATAGGAGTTAATAAAAAAAATAGAAAAAAAACAAAAGAAACCCACTTTAGAAGTATTCAACTGGAAAATCACCTATCTCACATCAATACACATTCAAAATGTAAGAAAAATGTAAAGTTTAAAAAAAATCGTTAGAGCCGTTTTTGAAAAAATCGATTTCCGGTTATGCGATTTTCTTAAAAAGCTTGCTGTCTCATCTACATAGTACACAAAACTTATATATGAAGTTTCAACGCCATACCTCTTTTCGTTTTTGAGATATTCTGTTCACAGACAGACAGACACACACACAGACAGACAGAGACACACACAGACACACAGACAGACCAATGAAAAAAAATATGTTTTCTGGGATCAGGGGACTCTAAAACGTGAAGATCCGTTGAAAACTCAATTTCGAATTTTTGGGGTGAATCCAAAATGGCAATTCCTTGTAAAAGGTCGGGTAGTTTCGAATATTTGATATATCATTTGGGTTGCCACAGTGATGCAAAATCTAAGTTTTCGACTTTGGCACACCCCACAACTTCGAAAAAACAACAAAATTTAGTAACTTGTTTTTTTTTCTTGCCGTTTATTTCAAAAACTAAACGTTTGTCGAAAAAAATCACTCGTACCTTTTTAAAAGTAGAGTAAATTTGCTACAGTTTGAGCACCTTTGTATCTCAAAACGTTCGTGATACTATATATACACGATACGATATTTACACTTCGTGAAGGAAAGCAACATTTTTAGTCGTCTTTGTGGTAGTCCCTATCTTGAAGTTAGAGCTAGTGAAGTAAGAACGTTACATAAATAACACTACTAACCCACTGTTTGTTCAACCCCTTTTGCAAAACAAAAGAAAAGGGACAGCCTGTAACACTGCCCCTCTTTTATCTACCTACACTTACTGAATTACTACTTTAATTTTCCCTGGGTTCGCTAGCTGATTCAGTCGGTATCTATGAGACTCCTTTTTTCATTCCCAGTGTAGCTAAGGGAAAGCTAATGTTATTTGAGACCAAACTAATATTATTTAAGGCCAGCTCGTGGGCACTTGAAATGTTGTACTCACCGCAACGTAAATATAAATGACAATAAAAATCCCGACAATTTACATTTAATACATATAATCTGTAAATAAACAAGAACACAAAGAAAAGATACATAAAAACAAATACACAACGTAGGTATATACTACGCAGAACAGAGTACCTTATAATAAACCACAAACGTTTAATAGAGTCGACAAAGTTAATTTCACGCACCCCAAAACGGTTGGTACTCGTCGCTGTCTATTCTTGTTTTACCGAGGACGCATTGTGATTCACGCTTCAAAATGCACACGCCGCAAACTAACGTGCAATCGTACGGTTTATTTCAGCAATGTTCGGCCAACTCGCAATTAACACACAGAACTAACCTGGTGGTCTTTTATTGTTCCTCTCATAGCTCGGAGCCGCTGCCGGACCCTGTAACTTTGGCAGTCGTTAGCTTCTTCCAGGGGGTGCTATAATTCCTAGCTGGTCCCAGGCGAAGGTCTCCAGTTAAACCGTGGAGGTATCACGTACTATTTCACCTGGTTCGTCATCTATGAACGAATCATATTGGCCCGCGTTGTTCGCAGGTCTTTTAGCTTCTCTGCTTTCGCTGGCTTAGGCGCGAATCGCTTGATTCGCCGAGCTTGCTGGCTTGGGCGCGAATGCCCTCCTCCAGGCATTTATAGATTCACGGACATACGAGAAAATGTGCCACGGGTAAGGTGTTTGGTCTAAAGGGGGCAGAGGCGGAGGGGAGCCGCGAAAACCCATTCAAACCCGCCTAATTGCCTCTGTAATTGGCCTATTTCAAAAATCTTAACGCCAAAAAAACCCGCGCTGTGCCTCCTTTACCCAACACAAAGGATTTTAAAAACGCGCGGTAAATAAAAAAATTATAGCAAAAAAAGCCTTTTTTATTATTTTTTTTTAAATTAAAATTGACTTTTTGGGGGTAAGAAAAAGCGAAGGGTGTAAAAAACTACATGATGGGACGGACGCAGTTTTTTTCCCACAATCTGGACTCGGGCACATTTTTGTCCGGCGGTTAGGAGGCGAGGGGCGGGGGGTCAAATTTTCCGGCCCCTAGCAGAGAGACGAAAGGATTACAGTGTTTACACTTGGTTCATAATGAAGATCTATCGTTCCTCTTCATAATATATTTGTCTCAATTTCCTACGTTAATTAGAGCCTGCAGGAGCCCGAGATACAAATTAGAATCTGCAATGCATTTTATGCCGCGTAGCAGCGGGATGCCGGGGGCGTGGCTTACGCTCCCACTACCGACTTTTGTACACTGCTCTACCTCATTAAGGCTTCTAAGGAGTCATGTTCGCAACCAATTATACAGTGCTAAATTATTCCAAAAGAGACGAAACTTGTGATCAATTTCTTGACTTCAGTAATAAATTCAAAGTAGGCCTCCCTGCAGTAAAGAATTCTTAAAATCAATCAAATTTGACCTTTATGAAGTTATGCGATCTAAAGGACACAGATAATTAATTATTACGATTTTCCTATTATTATTTCATGTCAAATATTTTAAAACCTAAAGTTTTCTTTAAAAATTTTTACATACTAGTCAAATTCTATAACTATTATTACACAAAAATTTTATCGAGAAATACTGTATCTCTTTGTTAGGCCTCACAATTTTGTTCAAAAAATTATTTTAGATTATTTTATTTAACTATTCTAGGGCCTACGTCGTTGTCGGTTAGGCAACTAATATAACAAACCACGGTAAAACTTTCTACCTGCAGTGGGATTATGAGCTAATTGACATAATCTGTTAAAGTGATACTTATCTTGTAGTGTTTTCAAAAGTAAATGCTTGATTTTGCTTGAAATATAAAAAGAGATTAGTGGGCTAAATGGCCCATTGGTTTTGTAGGTCCTCATGTGCTCTAAAAGCCCCAGCTAATAACAGAACGTTTGTTGGTGATATTAATTTTTAATCAAAAATCAATACTTTCCAAAAACTAGTTAATAAGAAAGGTTAATTCTGCACATATTTACACTGGCAATAATAAATATCGATACACATTTTAAACTTTTGTTATCACTCACAGTTTCTGTGTGTATGTTAAAGATGATGTAATGTAAGTCATTAATACAGAGGCAAACCACATCATGGCAGAAACTTATAAGTCGCTTTCTCTTTCTGGTTTCTAGAAAACGTCTATCAACTAAGCCCATCTTTTTCTGAAATAGTGATGCACTTACTGTTATCTTAGTATCAGATCACAGTTGAGGAATAACAACAGAATTTGATTTATAGTAAAAACTTTTTAACATAACCCAATGTGTGGAGGTAAAGACATGTTTGGATTATAATAAACATAGGTATATACCACGAGATAACAGAAAAAAAAAAGTTTCATATAGAAACCAATGCGTAAAGTAAAAATTAAAAGCATGTACGTATAATGTATGTATTTTATTGTAATGTATAAAAGAAAAATATAATATATATAGTATAATATAAATTGAGATTTGGCACGTAAGTAGTCATATGAATAAAAATGCGATAAGCTCTTTAACAGTATCGGGCGACTAATTTAGCTCATGTAAACATCTCGTATACATTGCTGACGACACCTTCTGGAGTCGATTAACTCGGGTAAGAACGATTGCATATAAAATTCGCTAAGCTTCTTTGCCATTTGTTCTTTCCAAAAAGTGTCATCTCTATAACAAATAGAACAAACGGTAACTATAAAATAAATACACTATTTAACTATTTTTTTAAAAATCCGGTTCATATTATAGTTCTGGAAACACACCAGGATAAAATTGTTTCTTTGTTTATTTACAATACTACCGATGAAACAGAAAAATTAAAAACGGTATGTCAAGTTTTGATTCAAACATTTGAATTACCGAAACGCCACATTTTTATTAATAAAGATATGACATGAAAATTCAAGTACGTGTGATTTAAAATTTACCTTTTAGTCTCTTCTACGTGTAATCCTCTCTTGGTATAGATCACAAAATAACAGAGTTCTCGCTTGGTTATATGCAATAAACCTTGCACTTGGTAATAATGATTGTGATTTCGTTTCAGAAGAATTCCGTTATTCTCTACAGTACAGTAATGTCAGTAATCTATTTCCCGCTGATTAACTGCATCTAGGGGCGAACTATTTCCACTCCAATATTTTTTATTTACTCGTAGGTACTGGCAGCATGATACTGTTTATTTTCGTCATATATACAAAATATAAAAAACTACTCATAACTTCCTGAGAATTTTCATATACATACTTACAATACCGCGAGCGGTCGACGAATTGCCGAAATTTTTTGTCAAAGTAGGTATATGAGTATTTATTGCTTCAATATAAATTGGCCGAGTACGACAGCGGCTTTTTTATAAAATTATTCCACAGTCTGAAATAATCTGATACAATTTTCTATTGGTAGTTATGTATATAAACGAAATAATGTATGAAATAGTGTAATTATTTTTCAGGAGTTACCCTCTATTCTCAAAAATATGGTTATAATTATACAATGACGTAACGTAACAAAATCGAAATTAATTTTTTTTGTCGCAATCATTAACACACCGTTTAACATTAGTCAGTTGGATTAGAAACGGCTTATTATAACACTAATATGAAAAATAATTATGTTTGACTTACGAAATGACATTAGGTATTTATTTGTCAAATTGAAGCATAAGAATATCAAATCAATACAAAAATTAAATAAATCCGGAAGAACGAGTGAAACTCAGTGAAAAAAGTGACACTTTGCTTTTAATTTAGAAATAATAGCTATTTATGCAACAAGTGCTAAAAGTCGACGTTTATGCGCGAGACATGAAAATTATGAAACGAAGCCGAAGGCTGAGTTTCATAACATGTCTCGTGCATAAACGACTTTTAGCACGCGTTGCATACAATATTTTATCTACGACCTTAATTTTACCGTTATTAATCCATAAATATCGATTTAAGAAAGGTTCGCATCTGCGACACTTTTAATTTATGTCATAATGAACAGTAGGCCACGCCGCGCGGGCAATTGTTTGGCCACGCCCGTGCTGTCAAGGTGAGTTACGAAATGTAATTATTGATACTCCACATATGACTGTATTCATTACATAACGCTTTAATTATTTCAAAACCGCTTTACCTGTAACGCAAGAAGCAACTAGAATAGCTTTACAACTTCACTTGCAGTTCGAAATTGTAGTTTTATAACCTCACTTCACTTTTAGCCCGTGTGCTAAAAGTAAACAGCTGATTTCTTTAAACACGGTAAACTATAAAACGTCGCTTTTAGTGAAACAAACTAGCGCTAAAAGGCCTACTTTTAGTAGTGGTCGTAGATAAACGATTTTAAATAGACGTTTACTTAGTTACCAGAACTGACCAACGCACTTGACTAAAATGAAGGCAAATACAATTCTATACAAAAAGGTTTGGATTTGAATATTTAATTAATAACTATTAGATCACAAGTGCTAGAAGTGCAACTATTTTTCACAAGTGTGGAGGGTTATTAAACGAGGCGCAGCCGAGTTTAATATAATACACGCGTGAAAAATAAGCGCGCTAACACGAGTTGTCCATACGATTTTTTAAGATTTTTAAAAATTTCATTATACATTCAAATCCAAGCCTATTTTGTATAGAATTTTAGTTGCATTCATTTTAGTCACGAGCTTTGGTCAGTTCCGGTAACTAAGAAAACCTCTATTTAAAATCGTTCATTCCTAAATTAAAAGCAAAGTGTCACTTTTTTTCACTGAGTGAAAAAACACACACACCGAAATTAATTTGAAAAAGCCTACATTTTTAAATGAAATTTTAAAAATAACCATTTATGGCTGCTGCTTTTTGATATATTATTATCAACGCCAGATTTAATATTATTGAAACGTTTGCAATTCAAACACCATGCATCTGAATATAAACATGTACATGTTGAAATCCAACAATAATGAATAATGAAAAACGGTAGATACAGTACATAATTAGTTGATGAATCAGACAATATTATTGTGAGCTAACAAGTGAGTTATTAAAATTGATTTACTTGATTAATCATTTTATAAATTATTGTCGACTCTTACGGAATTTTAGTACATGCAAAATGAATTCAACTCTGTTACTATTAGGCCAAAAGATATATTTTTTTATTATCATTCAGTCCTAATGATCGTAGATACCTAAAAAAAATTCAGAAACTGTATTGTATTCAATTTTGACATCATTAACTCTATAACAACCTTCATAAACAGTCTATGATTCACAAGTGAAATAAAAGTGTTTTATGTACTCCAGTGGGATAAGTAACTCATTACGTCACTCATTTGACACTATTTCAGTTACGTAATGAAGCTCATTACACCACTCAGTTATGTAATGGTTGCATTACGCAACTGAGTTGTGTAATGACTTCATTACGTAACTGAACTAGTGTCAAATGAATGACATAATGACATTTGCCTACTAAAATATTTTTGAAAATGACAGATCTGACATTTCTCTTAATGCACTTTTCTCAATTTTAGGCAGTCGTAAATAAAATTTTGTACAATACATGTGTGATAATGCATCATTAATATACTTGTGTGCTTACATAACTCGTGCTACGCACTCGTTTGTAACTTACACACACGTATATTAATGATGCTGTTATCCCACTTGTATAGTAAATAACTATTAATTCACTAGAGAATTAAAAAAGTGTCAATGAAGAACAATATATTTTTATTATTTCTACAAATATTTACATTAAATGATTCTTTCTCTTGGTAGTGTGTAATATACATTAAATTACTAAAATTTAGATAAAATCGCCGATGAATGGGTAAATTTATATCTTAATTTGAGTATTTTTTAAATTTTTTATTCAAAATTTCGTCAAAATTGAGTAAAAACATATATACGCCACATCAATTAAACATTTATTAACTCAAAGATATGATTTCACTCGCACTACGTGCTCGTAAGTTTAACATCTTTTAGTGAATAAACATATGTTTAATTCACTTGGTGTATAATATTTATTATTGTATTAGTTGATTTGATGTATTCCAATAAATAATACACAGAAATAATACGTAGAAAAAGAGTACAATAGACAAAACCATATTATAATTAAACAACATTAGTAAACATCTTTCAGTGTTTCAAAATATGAATTTGTTAATATATTGGTATTGCATTTAGCTATGGAGAATGTATATTGTATACTTATTCACGACGCTGCCTGCCAATTGCTACAAAAACTATTTTTGAAACATCCTTTTCCAAGAAAGGTCATTATCGTTTAGGAATGCAGGTACCTAGTGTGAGTCAAACCGCCGAGTTACAAGAGTAAGGATGGTTGCTTATTTAAAGTTAAGTAGGCGTAATCACAAGTTCAAGTCTTTCTCCTTATGGGCCTTAACGCATTGAAATACTTTTAGTGTCTGTGTGTGTAGGAGCGCGGTAAATTACGGTTCAAAATTTTCAACCTTATTTTGGCCACATCTTCCTCAATTTTTGTCGGAATCGCTTACTTTTTTTTGTTATTATTCGCGTATTTCCCGAGTCTGCTCTTGCCACACACAGCGGAAAATAAAAAACGGGGCGACTGTAATAGCTTTGTTTTGTTATTGTTGGTCATTTAGCTTGATTATGTTATACAGATTTTTGAGTGCTCGAAGAGCTGCTGACTGTCGTCGATTATCCGTTGTTGATTATGACTTTTTCACCTCATATGGGCCGGATATCCCTTAATTTACCTCGTAATCGATGAATTTTTTATTTTGCGGTTTTCCAGCTATTCTGCTTCTACTTGGTTTGCAAGTTTCTGCCTTGAAAGCTCCATAAAATGTATATGTAAATAATTTGGCGCGCAGACATACAATTAAAGAATATTTTATTATAATTACATAATGGCCGAAATACATTTATATACCTAAATATATATACATATATAAATATATTTATCAATTTTCGCGGCGTGCCTTCTTGCGAGGAATCACTGCATCTTGCTCGCTTGAACTACATTCATCATCAGTATTTTCATATTCGACCGCCCAATCCGTCTCGTCAGTATAGTCATTTATGATATCATCCGATTCAGGTGAATCAAGAGAATCCTCTTCGTGTAACCTAGAAGCTCTTTTTTCACATTCACATAGTATATAGGCCCAGTTTCAGTTTCTTCGCAGATAGTAACGCCTGTAACTGGCGGGCTGGACTGCAAGTCAGATTGATCCCTTTCGGGGGATGCTGGGGGTGATGGTATATCATCTCCGTCAATTACGTCAAGGATACAATTCTCGCAGTTACCACCAGTACAATTTTGGCATATACTTGAACATTTTAGAGCTAATTTAAAGCACGAACAATGATTAGTTCTACAGCCTGTCTTGCAAGAGCACGATATCATAGAGAGCAATGAGTCTGGATACGCGCTTTTGATGTTCTGTGTAGGCATTAACCCACTAGGAGTCTTTTCCCACCCGAATTATGTCGGGTTGGCCGGTACCATGAGCCATTTAGCTATTTGCAAATGCACCCGAAGCATGTGCAAGTCCGCCACCTCACGTGTTGGCGGCAAAATCCGTAAATTTTCCTTAGTTTTTATCGTTCCTTTCTTCCAACATTGGAACCGCAAATTTTTCAAATTCGATACCTGTTGTCCTTTCAAACCTCCGTACAGGCAGATAAAGAAAGGTTCAGTATAATCGGATAATTGAGGGACCGAAAATTCAGGATAATATAGCTTGGCAACTGTTCGTAGGTAGGATTTCGTTGTTATGAGTTTCATGATTTTTTTTTAAATTGAAAATACCGGACGTTGTATCACACCCGGAGCAGGCGTGAATGAACAATATTAACTGCCTTAAATCTGTATGTACGAAGGATGTTCGATTGTAATATCTATTTGGAACTTTTCCAGCAACCGGTTTGTACATATATAAGCGACATTCTTTATTCGCAAATATTTTGGTGGTATGGGGTTGTTTCCTAGTTCTTTCATTTTTTTTAAATTTTGTAACATCGGGTGTGGTTTGTTTGCGACGTTTAATCCCGGAGAGCGGCTTCATATGCGCTCCTTATCTGCTGTTGGTATTTCGGCGATGTGGTTTTGATACCTGACGGTAGCGCATCACCCAGGCTAAAGATGTTGCTTTTTTTGATTAGGAATGGGGTTGCCGAGGAGAAATTATAGAAGTCGACATAGTATCCTACTGGTCTCGACTTCGATACGTTGTTGATCTTCCCGGGGAAGAAGGGAAAACCTCTCATCTTAGCCCACACTTTACTACCAACTCCAAGCTCTGTGACCTCCAGCGCTTGGAAATTCGGATCGACCATGTTTTCTTCCAGTAGATCTTCGTCCACCAGGTCGTAGGCGGCCTCGGAACTTGTTACGTCTACTGATTGTTGGTTTGCAACACTTTGGAAGGTCCTGGCTACCTTCTGCAAACCGTGGAACACTTCATTTGATTGCTCAGGTAGAGGCATACCACGGTGTGAAGGTCCAGGGGCTTCCAACGTGTTACTGCTGGTTGGCGCCTCGATCGACGGCCGCGCAAGACGTTTCCGCTTCCGTACCTCTGCTGGAAAAGGGGTGTGCTCTACCCCGCCGGAATACTGCGTAATATACTTGTCCAGCACAGGTTGCAGCTGTTCTCGCAATGGTGGAGTTTGTGGGAACATGAATCGGTACGGGTCACGGTACAGGGCAGGAAACGTACGTCTCCCGAGGAGCCTTCGCACAATCTCCACTCTTACCGCTGGGCCGTTGGCTCCAAAAATATCTTGGTATATTAACCTCGCCAGGGTTGGGCTACAACCCCGACGAGTGAAATTTTCCGGAGCAAAATTGGAAATTTTGGCATATAACGCCATGGCTAATATGCCACTCAACTCATACGTTTCGGCCGTCATTAATGTATGACGACCGAACGCCACCAACGTTTCTTCTAACCGTGCCAGGGTTAGGAGCGAAGGATTACATCGGTAATCCAACGCCCCAAAAACCTTTCTGGCAAACAACTGCGTAAGGGCGTACGGGGCCAGTCGTCTTGCCGTCGATAGCAACTTGTATAGCTTTTCCGGGTCTTCTATGAAGAACTCGCGATCGAAATTAACTTGAGGGCGTCTCTCCATCCTCTGAAAGAAAGAATTACACCTATCAACGACGCTCGCGACGGCCCTAAGCATTTGAAAGCGTCATTTTTGGTGTCTACGTCCTGCGGGCGCCCGAGGCCTGAAATTTTGCAGAAACGGTCTTAAGGGACCGTAGTTAGGGATGTGCGGTACGATCCGATTTTTTGAAGTACCGGTACTTTGTCTTCCGATACTCGATATTTTGTACCGGTATTTCAGTCACCGATCCAATCCAATACAATTTATTTTTGGTCAGTATCGGATCGGCAGGACCGATCATGGATTTTTGTCGCCTGTGTAGAAATAATTCATCTTTTGACTATATAATGAAATTTAAAATTTTTCATATAAAAAGTTTTAAAACTAGACATTTTGAAAAAACCAAAGGGAAAAGGTCCAAAATATGCCCTTTTTCTTCAAGGGTAAAAAACCTAAGCCATGTGCAAATATTACTTTTATTGAACTAACAGTTCTTGAAGTCTTAAATCGAGGTTTGGAAAGTATTTATTAAGACAGATTCTGGAGGAAAATGCAGACTGTGTGAAGTTAAAAGTCCAGACGGAACTACAAATTTAAGAACAGTTCGAAAACGAAAAGAGAAAAATGGCCTTAATTTATTTATTTATAAAAATAACTATATCAACTATATCGTTAGAATCGTTGAAAAATTGCCTTTTTTATAAAGTCATGGCCGACTATGGTTTCCATTAGAAAAAACACAAGTTTGTGTCATAACTCAAAAATTATAGCTTAAATAAAAAATTTGGTTAGACTGTGTTATTAAGCACATAATTATCTACAACTTTTTCCGTTGCACATTTTTTCTAAAGTCAATAATAACAGAGCTATAGGCACCGAACGAAATTAGAAAAAAAAACATTTTTGCGAAATATCTAGTTAGCCTTGCATTTTTTCAAAAAACAAAAAGCTAATTAAATTGAGCTCGTAAAACTGCAATTCTTTCCCCATTTAACCGTCTCTCTATCTCCAATACTTTCCGAGATCCCCATGCTAAACATTCAAATAAACTCACCCTGTATACTTTTAATGTTTCAGGTTTCAGTTATTATATTTATGTTAGTTTTAAAGTTTTTGAGCGTTTATATGTATACTATTTAATAAATGTATTTCTAATACTGATTTTGCAATTATTTATTGTTGATTTCTTGATTGTTACGCCGCTATTATTGCTAAACTTCTATTTGCTATACTAGGACTCGAAGTGTGGCATAAATAAATTTAGAAGATATCCCGGATCGATTGTGTACCGGTATTTCATGTACCGGTACTTTTGTATACGATACTGCTCCGAACCGGTACTTTTAAGTCGATACGATACGATACGATGGTACCGTAAGATGGGGCTACTTTGAACATTTTTTTCGTTCATTTTGTAATAACTTTTTTTGGCTTAAGTTTTTTTTTATCGTTTAAACGCTAAATTTTGGGCATCAAGTAGGAGAAGCAATCTAGAAAATTTGAGTTTGATAAAATAATTGCTTCTACTTTTTTTTTAATTAAATATGGGTGTTCAAAGTACCCCGCCCTCGGGGCTACTTTGAACACACATGAAAATTAAATCTATGTTCAATTATATGGCACTCTAAGGCCTACTTTGAACACCTAAACTCGAGCGTATACTTCAATAAATTTATTATTGTAACCTGAGATTTTTGAAATTAAAATTTGCTGATATATATGGCATAATACTTTAATTTTGAAAATGTTACATACAAAAACAAAAAACAATAATACAGGAGCATTAAATTGAAAAAATATATAAGGTAAAGGTTATTCCAACGTCTTCAAAATTTTTTTAAGTTTTTTGATAAAAAAATCAAAGCTCCTCTTCGATCGGCGATAGGATTTGGCAGCGCTTTCACAATTTCATGCACAGGAATACTGCCTTCGTCTGGGACATGTGGCCAGGAAAATTTGTAATTTATTTTGCGCGAATGACGCAAGAAAGAAAGTTCTACCATTTTATCTTTCAATTCTGCAGTCGAAATTACTTTTCCCACAAAGTGTTTAATAATATTTTTGACTTCAAATTTCGCCAAATAAAACTTTCCAATTTCTAGATTTATGTCCTCATTATCATTATCATTTTCAGAGTCACTATCGGACTCATTTTCGCTTTCTGAGTTACTTCTACTTGAACTGCTGCTACTATTATCAGCGACCAAAGTTTTTATTTCTGTAATTTCATTTTCTTTATCGTTATTTTCCGCATGTAAAATTTCGTCATTCTCAGGTTCTAAATCAGCTGTAGAAATACTTTTTCCGGCGGCAACATTTAATCTTTTCTTTTTTCTTTTTTGTACAACTTGTTCTACTCCTCTTAGGTTTTGTAATAGTTCAATAACAGCAGTGGAAGTTGCTTGCTCTACTTCATTTTTATCGCATTTCATGTTGTCAGGTAAGCGTTCTAAGACTTTATCTGGATTATGTGGAAAAATTCCACATTTTTCAAATCCAGATCTCATATTGTTAGACATTTCATTTTCGTCTGGATACAGCTTCTTATATAATTTACTTAAAAGCCCAGGAAATTCATCCTTTGACAGAGTTTTGCTCTTTCTTCTCAAACTAATTTTCCACTCATCTAAAATTTGTCGCCAGTATTTTTTTAAGGGCGCATAAAACGCCACGTCCAGAGGCTGACACAGATGAGTAGTATTTGCGGGTAAGCAAATAAATCTAATGTCATTTTCTTCACAAAGGTTTATGACTATCATTAAAATGACTTGAAAGATTATCCCCTATAATTGCCTTTGGGCCAGGTAATTTCTTTGCCGCAGGCACAAAAACAGACGCAAACCAGTCGGAAAATGCACAGGAGTCAAACCATCCACTCTTCGTTCTTCCATATCTTGTTTTCGGGGGACCATTCTCACACCAGGTACTCCACAAGTTGTCTGCTTTGTAAACTACGTAGGCTGGTAGCATGTCACCTGATGCACTGCCAGCAAACATGATAGATATTGCACTTTTAGAAAAGTCTTGAATACGTTCTGGATATTTCACTCCTCGTTTAAAGATGCATTTTTTGGTCCCAGGATTGTCAGATAAATTTGTTTCATCGAAATTAAAAATGTGGGTGGCAGGTATTCCTAACGTACTTTCTTTTAAATTGTCAAAGTACTCTTTTATAACCTTTACAGACACAGAAGCTTTGGAGTTTTTAATATTCTGACATGTCCGAACAGAAATTTCATTTTTGTGCCTGCTCAAAAAGCTGGACACCCAGTCGGATGAAGGCAGGTTGTTTTTAAATATGCTGACAGTCTTTCCTACCTTTTCCAAATAATACATAACAAACTTGCGTATGTCACGTTGATCCAATGGAAAGCCCCATGTGGCCATAACTTGTACATATTTAACGATACATAATTCTTCTACATCAGTAAGTGCTGTGGGATGACCAAATTTTTGTAAATGCTTTCCCTTCATTTTATTGCTTAATGTTCCTAGTGATATTTTAAATTCTTTTGATGCTGCTCTCAAAGTCAATTTCTTCGTTTTTATTGCATCAATTGCCTTATCGAGTGTCTCATTGTCAAAGTTCTTATAATTCCGACAACCCAGTTTCTTTTTGTAGACCCGTGTCATGATTCTGTAACAGAACAATAAGGAATAAGACTCTATCTAAAGAAAAATAAGGTGTAGAGGTTACTTTGAACATGTTCAAAGTAACCCCTAATTATACTATAATGAGCAGGTTATTACAATAAAAAATATTTAAACAAAACTACAAGACGGATTGAAGCAAATAAAGTTTTAATGTGGTACTTACATTATGTGGGTTAATAATAAAATGTTTTTTCACTGATTACAGCTGTGCTTTGCGCTGCAATAACAAAAGTATTCCACTGTTATAAAAACACAAAAATTTCAAGGTTATAATCTGACATATGACATTTAGGATTAGCGTCGGCGCCAATGCGTGCGTGTCGCCAACCGTTAAAAATATATTCCCCTATCGGATAGGGCTAATACCATAGAGTAACAACATCTGTGATAGATAGGAAAATTGAAATAACAAAATGGAACTTTTTGTTCAAAGTTACCCCGCTGTAGAGATCCTGTATATAGTTTACTAAGAGTTGGGCAAACAACCTGATTTGACATACATTTTTGATCCAAATTAGATATTTGACATATGTCGAACAAAGAGGTTATGGGAACCAATCTTGCTAAGTTGCTTTTGATGTAAGAGTTTTCAGAGTATTGATCATTCTTACGATCTCTAGAACCAACTATTAGGAATATACGGCCAATTTAGTTAAGATTTAGATTTGCATGTGTGAAATTATCGGTCGTAACATGTTACAAAATACGTAAAAACGGCACTTATCACACATGCCTTGCAAAAAGTGATCCAAACCAATCAAAATGTATCCCGTTGTTTGCCCAACTCTTAGTAACCTATATACAGGGACTCTACCCCGCTGTTCAAAGTAGCCCCATCTTACGGTACCGGTACTTTTCGGTGTATCGAACATCCCTAACCGTAGTATCTGTAAAAAATCACAAGGTCCTAGCGGATTTTACACATTTAAGCGAAAAAAACCGGTCAAATCCAACCATTTTTTTTCGGGGGGGGGGGGGGGCATTTTGATGACAAATACAATTTGCGACAATTTTAGCAGCGCCATCGCTCGTCAAGTAATGACACCACCAGCACCGCTAGCTAGCAAGACAATTTTAACTAACTTCGAGGGCCTCCCAAAAATTCTAGGAATCCGCTAGGACCTTGTGATTGTTTTTACAGATACTACGGTCCCTTAAGACCGTTTCTGCAAAATTTCAGACCATAACAAAGTAAAATAGATATACCTTAACTATATTTCACAAATTCAACCGCAACCTAACATCCAAGTGAAACATACCCGATGTCAGCAGCGTTGCCAGAGTAAAATGACCTATCGGGCTGATCGAAAATTTCGAACTATAAAAAATTAAAGAACTAGCAAACAACCCGTTACCGCCAAAATATTTGCGTATTTAGGTTCTATAGTATTTTTCAGGCAGCTTTTAAATATTATGGGCTTATAAAACACATGAACTATAAATTCTGTCCTTGTTTAACTAGCTACTGAAATGTATCAAGCATGATAAGGTTTGTCTTCAAAGAATTTAAGCAAGCATATTTAATATCTAATATCTAATATCTAATAATTTCAAACAATTTGCCCTGCAGTTGTATTTCACTAGTCCCTAAAACAATGTAATTTAGCATTTAAAAGTGTTCCAAGGAAGCATCGAAAGATGATCAACATTTTACACTTGTAGATGCTAGATCAGTCTTATTTTAAGTAACAGTTCTCTGAAAGAGAGACGTTATTTTTGGTTTTTCAGACTGAAAAATTAGGTTCATTTTATTAATCAAATCTAAAACAAAACTTAAAAAGTAAAAGTATAACTTATACACTCCACTTTTTAGTGAATTTAAAATTGTTTCGCAAGACTGTAACTTGTCTACTAACACAGCACCTTGAAAATATAATTTTAATGGCTCCCAATTGTCCAGAATTTTTTTAACTACGCTTCCAAGAGATAGCCAACGAGTTTGACTTGGGCGTAACATTTTTGTTTGGTTTGATATGCAAAAAAGATTGAAACTGTTCTAACTCTTTGGATCGCTTAGGGCTGTTACTAAAATAATTGTAAATTTCTCTGGCAAAGTGCTCGATTGATTTGGGTAGCTGAAGACACGCTGCTGGGGCACAGAGGTGAAACGAGTGGCAATTACAACCAAGGACAAATAAGTGTGGCACTAGTTCTTTTAGGCGAGCTTGTACGCCACTTATGTTGCCCATCATCACGGCAGCATTGTCTGCAGCGAGTCCCACCATATTATTTAAAGGGACATTATTTAAATCTAAAATTTCCAAAATTTTACCAGTTATAGATACCGCATTAGCATTCTCTAATTCTGTTAAAGCTAAAAAATGATCTTTGGCTTTATAATTCTCTACAAGTCTAACAACAATAACTAAACTTTTTACAGTCCCCAAGTCTGTAGTTTCGTTAATTATTAGTGAAAAAAAAGATTTCCTCATTTTTTCACTAATTTCAGCCATGCGCTCCTTGGCAAATACGTACTTGGTGACGAGGGTTGCCTTGGTTCTTCCACATCGAACATTTTTTATTTTTTGGAGTCCGGGCAAAGATTCTTAACAAATGCCGGAAAATGATCCATTAATTTTAGGGGCAAATTGTGTTCTGCTATGAATGCCAGCATTTTTAATTCACATTCTTTTTGTGTTTTTAAATTGTCTGGCTCTCGATGTTTCAACAAAGTGGCTGGTATTGATGTTGAAATTTTTGTGGCTTTCATTTTTTTTTCATGGCATTTGTTGAGCTCATGTCTTTTTAAATGAGAATAATTGTTAGTGAGAGTCTTGTTGCAAACTGTGCAAAATGACTGGCCTACTTTTGATTTAGAACAGTTCTTTAGCCACTTAAATTCACCGAGCCAGTCCTCTCTGAATTTTGGTTCATAATTTAATTTTCTCCTTTTCTTTGGAGTGTTTTCGTTATCGGCGTTATCCTCACATTCCTCACTATCAGTGTTTACTACTTCAATATCAAGGCCTGACCTTGATGTTGACGCCTGCTGTTTTACTAGAAATCTGAAAGAAAAAATAAATAATTAAACCCAAATATTTTTTTATTTTAGAGGCCATTGTTATGCAAGTTATTAAATTATTATATAATTAAAAACATCTTTATTTACTGTGTTTTTATACCCTGTAAAATACTAGTGTGGCCCAAAACGTAATGCTTGGCTGGGTACATACCTGTCCATGACAAAATACACACAGAATATTGACACGCAAGTTGCAACTCGAACTCGAAGTGACGACTATTAAACTTAAACTCGATGCGCGATCTACGAACTACTACTACTCAAGGAGCATGCGGCGCGGCGGCATGCCTTTCTTGCTCACCGCTCACCTGATCGGGGGAGGGGCGTCGATCCGTCGATGCCAATTGCCAAATGGTTCAGATTTCAGTGTCAGCCTGATGCTAATGACGTCAGTTCAGTCCGTCAGACTCGTCGGACATGGCCGGTGGGAGTAAAATTAGGATGTTGACATGTTGCGCCAACGTTTTTTTCTTGTAAAGAGTAATTAAAGAAATTTATTAAGGTTTCATGAAAGAAGGGCAAATTGACCTAATTTGTAAGTGTAGTAAATTGTAGTAGAAATATTAAAAATGTAGCAGATACTAAAAAAGTGTAGTAACGTACTAGAACGATTAAATTGTAGTAAATCTACTACAATTGTAGTGACTCTGGCAACACATAGTCTATGAACAATATAATTTCTATGCATGTGCTTCTAAAACTGTTCGTAATACCGAGTTAGTTTTCGCGTTCCACTATAAAAGCAGTAAGTGGTAAACTAAAATTATACCAACGGTGGAAGAAGTACATGAATAGATTAGATTATGTGACGTTGACCTTACTTAGCGCCAGATCGAAACAAGTGATTGCAAGTGACTATTTGACGTATATTGAAAATGTAGAATCTCAGCTTGATGATAATCGTAAGAACTCCTGGAAGTTCATCCGTAAATAAACGTAATTCTAGTAGTAGTATTCAGTCTGTCATCTCTTCTGGTAATGTTACTGCTAGTACTGGTTTTGAAATATCTGATCTCTTTGATAAGCATTTTGGTTCCGTTTTTGTCAACGGTAGCATCACTCACAGTAATACACCTAATTTCACACATCTTTGGAAAAACGTTCCCTTAGTTACTGCCGATCAGGTGGAGGGAGCACTCGCTGCTCTTGATCAGAGTAAGGGCGCTGGACCGGATAAGATTCCCCCACTTTTCTTTAAAAGATGTTCCACCTCATTAGCCACTCCTTTATCTATACTGTATAACTGTTCTTTTGGTGCTGGCACATGTCCTGATATATGGAAACAGTTTTTAAGTCGGGAGACCGTAATGAAATTGAAAACTATCGATCCATCTCGAATCATTTGCCTATAATTTTATATTTCAAATGTGTACGACAAGATTATTCCTGAGCAGCAAGGTTTTTTTTCTAGGAAGATCTGTTAAGTCCAACTTAATTCATTACGCTGATAAAATATCTCAATCGCTCGACGGCAGAACCCAGGTGGACGTTGTGTATACAGACTTCAGCAAGGCCTTTGATAAGATTGACTACAATATTCTTAACCGTAAACTTGTTTACTTGGGAATAACCGGTGACCTCATGAGATGGGTCACTTCATATTTATCTATGCGATCACAAATGGTCAATATTAACGGATATGTGTCATCAATGGTCTTCCTGACTTCGACAGAGAAGCTACCTTGGCCCCTGTTGGTCAATATATATGTTAATGACATAAAGGAGTGCTTTCCTGTCTGCAACTTCCTGGTGTGCGTTGATGGCCTGAAGTTGTTCTACGGAGTTAGGTCTGCTGCTGATTGTCGAATGCTACAAGAATATTTAACTCATCTTTATAATTATTGTATTCTTAACGGTCTTGTACTAAACTTCGATAAATGTTTCAGCATATCGTTTACACGACATTTGTCTAAAATTACATAATTATCAAGATTCCTTCGGTAGTAATCTCATCAAATCAGTGTCCAAAGTAAAGGATCTCGGCGTAGTCTTCGATTCTAAATTGATATTCGATCAACTATCTTACCAGGAAGCTGTTCATAAGTGATTCCAATAACCGATAAAATGCACAGAGATTTTAACAATAACATGACCGCATTCTTAAACACACTGCACATAATAATCGCTAAAAACTTATTGCAGAAGGTCGTTTTGCAGCAACACATAAATTTCAGAGGTTATCCACCCACCTTGAAAATGTTTCTCACGAATAGAAAAACCTACATTCGCTTGTTTAGAAACACAGTTTTTGCTTTTTGGAGTATTAGTTCAGTCAATATAGCAGAAAAAATCTGGTGTGATACACTCACACAACTTCCTTTTACAGTGATCTTATAATTAGTCAAAAATTTCATTTTTAATTTTTAACGATTTGTTAAAAATTTTCAAAAATTACAAATTCTACAAACACGGTACAAAATCGAGTGTTAGTTGAAGAGACAAATTTTCTCTAGAATTTTAAGGTGAATTCAAAAATGTAATAATATACCGGGTGTTTTATTTAAAATAGGAGTTAATAAAAAAAATAGAAAAAAAACAAAAGAAACCCACTTTAGAAGTATTCAACTGGAAAATCACCTATCTCACATCAATACACATTCAAAATGTAAGAAAAATGTAAAGTTTAAAAAAAATCGTTAGAGCCGTTTTTGAAAAAATCGATTTCCGGTTATGCGATTTTCTTAAAAAGCTTGCTGTCTCATCTACATAGTACACAAAACTTATATATGAAGTTTCAACGCCATACCTCTTTTCGTTTTTGAGATATTCTGTTCACAGACAGACAGACACACAGACAGACAGACAGAGACACACACAGACACACAGACAGACCAATGAAAAAAAATATGTTTTTTGGGATCAGGGGACTCTAAAACGTGAAGATCCGTTGAAAACTCAATTTCGAATTTTTGGGGTGAATCCAATACTTCCTTTATAGTAAAAGGAAGTAAAAATGGCAATTCCTTGTAAAAGGTCGGGTAGTTTCGAATATTTGATATATCATTTGGGTTGCCACAGTGATGCAAAATCTAAGTTTTCGACTTTGGCACACCCCACAACTTCGAAAAAACAACAAAATTTAGTAACTTGTTTTTTTTTCTTGCCGTTTATTTCAAAAACTAAACGTTTGTCGAAAAAAATCACTCGTACCTTTTTAAAAGTAGAGTAAATTTGCTACAGTTTGAGCACCTTTGTATCTCAAAACGTTCGTGATACTATATATACACGATACGATATTTACACTTCGTGAAGGAAAGCAACATTTTTAGTCGTCTTTGTGGTAGTCCCTATCTTGAAGTTAGAGCTAGTGAAGTAAGAACGTTACATAAATAACACTACTAACCCACTGTTTGTTCAACCCCTTTTGCAAAACAAAAGAAAAGGGACAGCCTGTAACACTGCCCCTCTTTTATCTACCTACACTTACTGAATTACTACTTTAATTTTCCCTGGGTTCGCTAGCTGATTCAGTCGGTATCTATGAGACTCCTTTTTTCATTCCCAGTGTAGCTAAGGGAAAGCTAATGTTATTTGAGACAAAACTAATATTATTTAAGGCCAGCTCGTGGGCACTTGAAATGTTGTACTCACCGCAACGTAAATATAAATGACAATAAAAATCCCGACAATTTACATTTAATACATATAATCTGTAAATAAACAAGAACACAAAGAAAAGATACATAAAAACAAATACACAACGTAGGTATATACTACGCAGAACAGAGTACCTTATAATAAACCACAAACGTTTAATAGAGTCGACAAAGTTAATTTCACGCACCCCAAAACGGTTGATACTCGTCGCTGTCTATTCTTGTTTTACCGAGCACGCATTGTGATTCACGCTTCAAAATGCACACGCCGCAAACTAACGTGCAATCGTACGGTTTATTTCAGCAATGTTCGGCCAACTCGCAATTAACACACAGAACTAACCTGGTGGTCTTTTATTGTTCCTCTCATAGCTCGGAGCCGCTGCCGGACCCTGTAACTTTGGCAGTCGTTAGCTTCTTCCAGGGGGTGCTATAATTCCTAGCTGGTCCCAGGCGAAGGTCTCCAGTTAAACCGTGGAGGTATCACGTACTATTTCACCTGGTTCGTTATCTATGAACGAATCATATTGGCCCGCGTTGTTCGCAGGTCTTTTAGCTTCTCTGCTTTCGCTGGCTTAGGCGCGAATCGCTTGATTCGCCGAGCTTGCTGGCTTGGGCGCGAATGCCCTCCTCCAGGCATTTATAGATTCACGGACATACGAGAAAATGTGCCACGGGTAAGGTGTTTGGTCTAAAGGGGGCAGAGGCGGAGGGGGGCCGCGAAAACCCATTCAAACCCGCCTAATTGCCTCTGTAATTGGCCTATTTCAAAAATCTTAACCCCAAAAAAACCAGCGCTGTGCCTCCTTTACCCAACACAAAGGATTTTAAAAACGCGCGGTAAATAAAAAAATTATAGCAAAAAAAGCCTTTTTTATTAATTTTTTTATTAAAATTGACTTTTTGGTGGTAAGAAAAAGCGTAGGGTGTAAAAAACTACATGATGGGACGCAGTTTTTTTTCCCACAATCTGGACTCGGGCACATTTTTGTCCGGTGGTTAGGAGGCGAGGGGCGGGGGGTCAAATTTTCCGGCCCCTAGCAGAGAGATGAAAGGATTACAGTGTTTACACTTGGTTCATAATGAAGATCTATCGTTCCTCTTCATAATATATTTGTCTCAATTTCCTACGTTAATTAGGGCCCGCAGGAGCCCGAGATACAAATTAGAATCTGCAATGCATTTTATGCCGCGTAGCAGCGGGATGCCGGGGGCGTGGCTTACGCTCCCACTACCGACTTTTGTACACTGCTCTACCTCATTAAGGCTTCTAAGGAGTCATGTTCGCAACCAATTATACAGTGCTAAATTATTCCAAAAGAGACGAAACTTGTGATCAATTTCTTGACTTCAGTAATAAATTCAAAGTAGGCCTCCCTGCAGTAATGAATTCTTAAAATCAATCAAATTTGACCTTTATGAAGTTATGCGATCTAAAGGACACAGATAATTAATTATTACGATTTTCCTATTATTATTTCATGTCAAATATTTTAAAACCTAAAGTTTTCTTTAAAAATTTTTACATACTAGTCAAATTCTATAACTATTATTAAACGAAAATTTTATCGAGAAATACTGTATCTCTTTGTTAGGCCTCACAATTTTGTTCAAAAAATTATTTTAGATTATTTTATTTAACTATTATAGGGCCTACGTCGTTGTCGGTTAGGCAACTAATATAACAAACCACGGTAAAACTTTCTACCTGCAGTGGAATTATGAGCTAATTGACATAATCTGTTAAAGTGATACTTATCTTGTAGTGTTTTCAAAAGTAAATGCTTGATTTTGCTTGAAATATAAAAAGAGATTAGTGGGCTAAATGGCCCATTGGTTTTGTAGGTCCTCATGTGCTCTAAAAGCCCCAGCTAATAACAGAACGTTTGTTGGTGATATTAATTTTTAATCAAAAATCAATACTTTCCAAAAACTAGTTAATAAGAAAGGTTAATTCTGCACATATTTACACTGGCAATAATAAATATCGATACACATTTTAAACTTTTGTTATCACTCACAGTTTCTGTGTGTATGTTAAAGATGATGTAATGTAAGTCATTAATACAGAGGCAAACCACATCATGGCAGAAACTTATAAGTCGCTTTCTCTTTCTGGTTTATAGAAAACGTCTATCAACTAAGCCCATCTTTTTCTGAAATAGTGATGCACTTACTGTTATCTTAGTATCAGATCACAGTTGAGGAATAACAACAGAATTTTGATTTATAGTAAAAACTTTTTAACATAACCCAATGTGTGGAGGTAAAGACATGTTTGGATTATAATAAACATAGGTATATACCACGAGATCACAGAAAAAAAAAGTTTCATATAGAAACCAATGCGTAAAGTAAAAATTAAAAGCATGTACGTATAATGTATGTAATTTATTGTAATGTATACTAGAAATGTAATGTATAAAATAAAAATATAATATATATAGTATAATATAAATTGAGATTTGGCACGTAAGTAGTCATATGAATAAAAATGCGATAAGCTCTTTAACAGTATCGGGCGACTAATTTAGCTCATGTAAACATCTCGTATACATTGCTGACGACACCTTCTGGAGTCGATTAACTCGGGTAAGAACGATTGCATATAAAATTCGCTAAGCTTCTTTGCCATTTGTTCTTTCCAAAAAGTGTCATCTCTATAACAAATAGAACAAACGGTAACTATAAAATAAATACACTATTTAACTATTTTTTTAAAAATCCGGTTCATATTATAGTTCTGGAAACACACCAGGATAAAATTGTTTCTTTGTTTATTTACAATACTACCGATGAAACAGAAAAATTAAAAACGGTATGTCAAGTTTTGATTCAAACATTTGAATTACCGAAACGCCACATTTTTATTAATAAAGATATGACTTGAAAATTCAAGTACGTGTGATTTAAAATTTACCTTTTAATCTCTTCTACGTGTAATCCTCTCTTGGTATATATCACAAAATAACAGAGTTCTCGCTTGGTTATATGCAATAAACCTTGCACTTGGTAATAATGATTGTGATTTCGTTTCAGAAGAATTCCGTTATTCTCTACAGTACAGTAATGTCAGTAATCTATTTCCCGCTGATTAACTGCATCTAGAGGCGAACTATTTCCACTCCAATATTTTTTATTTACTCGTAGGTACTGGCAGCATGATACTGTTTATTTTCGTCATATATACAAAATATAAAAAACTACTCATAACTTCCTGAGAATTTTCATATACATACTTACAATACCGCGAGCGGTCGACGAATTGCCGAAATTTTTTGTCAAAGTAGGTATATGAGTATTTATTGCTTCAATATAAATTGGCCGAGTACGACAGCGGCTTTTTTATAAAATTATTCCACAGTCTGAAATAATCTGATACAATTTTCTATTGGTAGTTATGTATATAAAAGAAATAATGTATGAAATAGTGTAATTATTTTTCAGGAGTTACCCTCTATTCTCAAAAATATGGTTATAATTATACAATGACGTAACGTAACAAAATCGAAATTAATTTTTTTTGTCGCAATCATTAACACACCGTTTAACATTAGTCAGTTGGATTAGAAACGGCTTATTATAACACTAATATGAAAAATAATTATGTTTGACTTACGAAATGACATTAGGTACTTATTTGTCAAATTGAAGCATAAGAATATCAAATCAATACAAAAATTAAATAAATCTGGAAGAACGAGTGAAACTCAGTGAAAAAAGTGACACTTTGCTTTTAATTTAGAAATAATAGCTATTTATGCAACAAGTGCTAAAAGTCGACGTTTATGCGCGAGACATGAAAATTATGAAACGAAGCCGAAGGCTGAGTTTCATAACATGTCTCGTGCATAAACGACTTTTAGCACGCGTTGCATACAATATTTTATCTACGACCTTAATTTTACCGTTATTAATCCATAAATATCGATTTAAGAAAGGTTCGCATCTGCGACACTTTTAATTTATGTCATAATGAACAGTAGGCCACGCCGCGCGGGCGATTGTTTGGCCACGCCCGTGCTGTCAAGGTGAGTTACGAAATGTAATTATTGATACTCCACATATGACTGTATTCATTACATAACGCTTTAATTATTTCAAAACCGCTTTACCTGTAACGCAAGAAGCAACTAGAATAGCTTTACAACTTCACTTGCAGTTCGAAATTGTAGTTTTATAACCTCACTTCACTTTTAGCCCGTGTGCTAAAAGTAAACAGCTGATTTCTTTAAACACGGTAAACTATAAAACGTCGCTTTTAGTGAAACAAACTAAGGTTCAGTATAATCGGATAATTGAGGGACCGAAAATTCAGGATAATATAGCTTGGCAACTGTTCGTAGGTAGGATTTCGTTGTTATGAGTTTCATGATTTTTTTTTAAATTGAAAATACCGGACGTTGTATCACACCCGGAGCAGGCGTGAATGAACAATATTAACTGCCTTAAATCTGCATGTACGAAGGATGTTCGATTGTAATATCTATTTGGAACTTTTCCAGCCCCCGGTTTGTACATATATAAGCGATATTCTTTATTATGCGTAAGTTGAGTCATTATGACTAGCAAATCAATATCCGTCCCCACTATTACCACATCTCGGGCGGGATATTTTTCGGTTAGGCCAATTGCAGTGTGGACAATGAGTGCGTCCGCGTCGTCGTCACAAACTTCCGTACCTATATTAATCTTATTCATTTCAGCCACAATCATCTTAATTAGTCTCTGTTTGTTAAAGCTGTTGGATAAAATTACTTTGGGCAACGTGAGGATGCATATTGCCGGTAAACACGAAGTCGGTACATGCATTTCTCTGTAACCGGAAAGCACGAGTCACACTAGGCTGCTAACCAGCTGCTGCTGACCAGCGGCTGGCAGTAGCACCAGCAAGCAGCGGCTGGCAAGCCGGTCACACTGTCGGCTGCTACTAGCCAGTTTTTACTAGCAAGAAGCGGCTGGCAACCCGGTCACACTGTCGGTTGCTACTCGCCAGTTTGCTATTCGATATTCAGCAAGCAAGTCTTCTAAAAGGTTATTGTACGATACCTCTTTCACATTCTGATTCAAATAATCTTTTGACGTAACGTCCCACAAACATGGATAATTTTGAAATATATTTAAAAACGAAATAATTTCTTTCCCATTCCACTTTAATTCATTCATTGTAACAATATATATAACAATTATAACAAAAAACAAAAGACCACGTGGTAGGCACGATAGCTGAGTATTCGATGCTGATAGTGGCAATAGTGGTCAGATTGCGCTGCCGGCTGGTATCAGCGGTCACGTGATCTATTAGTCGCCGCTGCCTGCTGCCAAAAGTTGAACATGTCCAACTTCGCCAGCCGCTGATGAATACTCGCCGGCTGGCGACGCCAGCGTCGAATTTTGTGGTCACACCAAGCTGATTGACGGCTGACAGTAGCGGCTACTAAATTTTTGGCTGGCAACGAGCCTAGTGTGACCCGTGCTTAATATACGCTCGGGGTTCTTGGTAGAAAGATTTGGGTCTGGATAACCATCGAAAATAACTAAAGCTTGGGGGGGAGAAATGGTTTTTAACGTATGTTACGTAAGAATTGACTATTTCATCGAATGTGGAACCTTTAATCCAAACAATACGATGGAGTAAGAACCCGCCATCAACGACATATTTTGGTGATGTCAATTGAGGATCTACGATCATCGGATTAAAGAAATCATACAGATTTGCTTTATCGGAGTCAAGCATCCCCAGGCTGTTAAATAGAGACAATGGATACGGTGCCAGTTCATACTGGAACAAGTCCAACAAATCTTCGTCGCTTTTCTGCAGCAGACATATACGTTGAAAAAGTTGCAGTGGATCCACGGCTACCAGTTTGCCGTGCACTTTAACGGTTTTGCGGATTTCATCTAGTGCTACAATACGGTTTTTCCTAGGTATTTTAACTAGATCGCACCCGCATCGTCGTGTCTCTCAAGTGAATTGCCTTGTTCACTCATGGTATTATTGTTAATACCGATGAATTCTGAAATTTGTTCTGCAATTTTATTATTAATGGCATGCAGGCAATCCATTTACTAACGTCTGAATCGTCAGTCCCCCGACCATGTGTCAGACCCATGCGCGGATCTTTGAAATATTTCATGACACGAGTTTAGATTGCCTGATCGGTTGATATTCCGCAGAAGAACTTGTCGGACAACCTAACCGAGAAATAACCTCCCTGTATATAATCACGAAACTCCGTTTCATCTAATGATCGCATATTCTTACCTTGCTACACGGGGGAAAAGACACGCACATAAGAGAAAAAGAGGGAAAAAAAATAATATAGCTACTACACAGCACGGCGGTTCAGAAATTGTCGAGTGGTGTAGCAAATTTTCGCCAGCTAGGTCCTGAGCAGGATGGGGTGGGTTGTCCGGAGCGCCACTGGTTTGAGACGGTCCAAACCAGAAAACCTACAGGTGGCCGTGTAAATTCCTAAACCACTAGCTGTTTCACAAAAAATAATAATAAAAGACAGAAACACCAAGACTCGAAATAACCTAGTTATTCTTGAATTGCAACACGTAGCTCTTGTAACTTATCTTGGCATCTCTGCAGCTCTTGATCTGCTGGAAAATGAATCGCTGAGGTAAAATCTAAAGTTCCTGCTTGTTCCCGATACATGGCTGCACGTAGTGATGATCGTTTATCGGCAACCGTGTCTCCTACAGGATAGCCTCGTATGAGTAACTCGTAATTCAACTCATCGCTCAGAAGTCGACCTATATCCATCGTAGAAGTTATAAGTCCAATCGGGTAGAAATGACACGAAGGAAATTTCAAATCCAATTCGAGTAGAAAACAAAAAAATAATAACACAAATCCCTGAAATTAAACCAAGGCCGAATACGAAGTCCCTAAAACAGCTGGTTCTCTTTGCATATATTCACCCTTATACTGCCGACCTTTCCCTACTTCAATCGAGGCCCCACGTTGGGCGCCAACTTTCTTACCTTGCTACACGGGGGAAAAGACACGCACATAAGAGAAAAAGGGAAAAAAATAATATAGCTACTACACACCACGGCGGTTCAGAAATTGTCGAGTGGTGTAGCAAATTTTCGCCAGCTAGGTCCTGAGCAGGATGGGGTGGGTTGTCCGGAAGCGCCACTGGTTTGAGACGGTCCAAACCAGAAAACCTACAGGTGGCCGTGTAAATTCCTAAACCACTAGCTGTTTCACAAAAAAAAATAATAAAAGACAGAAAACACCAAGACTCGAAATAACCTAGTTATTTATTTACAGTTTGTACACATTCAAAATTCTGTGTCATACTTGAAAAAGGCAACACAATTCTGTGATAATAGTATGTAAATGGAATAGTTTGTAGATGTAATCTTAGTGGTATGTAATGTACAAGATTTTATATTAATAAAGTCGAAAATGTAACTACGATAATCGCAATTCGTTCGAGTACCCGTGTATCAACTACGATAGTGACTTAAATATATTAAAAACAGCGATACCGGAATGCGGGAGAATAGCAAGTTCTAAATCGCTTGATTAATTAAGTAAATAATCTATCTAGTCGCGAACCTCTTCGAATTGGTACCATTTCGCCTAGGGGAGTGCTAATACACATAAAATGGTGTATTTACGGTGCTCATATTATGTTAAATGTCAAATTGATGCTCCCGGAGACCCTCGCAATAGTTTAAATTTTAAAACATTGACAAGTACTTGAAACTTGAACGCGACCAAAGCAGTACTACCAAACGTAAAGATATTAAATGCATAGAATGACATTATCCTATTCCACAAAAGTAATTGCACGTGATGTACAACGAAGTTACACAATATTCCGCATGTAAAACGGCATGAATTTCGCTAGCATATACCTAGGTAAGTACAATACATAAAGTAAAGATCATAGTGCCATAACGAACGATATTTTCAGTTCAATAAACACCAAAAGGTAGATAACACTAGGTGTTGTAGATACCTGGATTGTGCACAGAAGGGCCGCTACATCAACAGCTATGGGGGATAGCTATTAAGATGTCCACCAGCTTGAGTAACCTCCAAAGAGTCAGGCCTTTATCTAACTTTGCGGGTGAGAAACGTAGTCGAGTGCAGTCACCATGGGGAGAAGCCTTGCATGCGAACTACCACATGTGCTGAGGGGCTCGGACTGGAACGGGATCGTTGCTCCAGGTGCCTTAGCCAAGTAACATCAATGCCACAGGCATATTAGATCCCGAAAAATCGGAAAACGATACAGCAAACTAGGACGAGGAGGCCAGAGTTGTAAGGAGGCCTCGAGTAAGTAAATTGCAGAAATATATATTTATCCCAATACAATCGGATTCATTTTAGCAATATAACACCCATTTCCTATTTCTGGATGGCAGATTCCTCAAAGAAAAATGGAAACTACGTAATCCACTTAAGTGAAAATTTCCAAAGATCACATGCAGCTCCAAAAAGGAAAACTTAAAAATGGTCGCCGGAAATCGTACTATCAAAACAATTTTCAAAACTGTTACTCAAAATTCCCTAAAAATCAAGGATTTTCCAAAAGTCCAAAAAATTGCAAAAATGAGTATGAGTATGCAACCAAAGCTACACCTAACGTATGCAGGTGAATCTAACTATATGAATGTATTTAAGCTAAGAAATTATCCAAACAATCCTTAACTGTATCTAAATGTAAAATTACACGTAACATATTACTTTGCCTATCATTTTATTAGGCTGGTTAAAATGTCACCGTACTAATTTAATGCACAAAATAAATGGTAGTAAGCCCTTTTCAATATTTTATTTAGCTGCAATTAGTTTGGAAAAACGCTAGCACCGTAGAATAATAACTCTTTAATCCCAGGGTGAGTTCCTAGTAGGTTATAATTTAGAATTTACTGATACGGTACTGTACACCGGAATTAGTTCAAATACGCGGTAGTGAAATGTTTACCAATCTGTCAAAAATTCCACAAAATGGTTTATGTCGTGCAGTCAGCGATATTTACGTTAAAATGAGCGAAATTATGAACATTCGTAAGGTATTTATTTTTCACGCTTTGGCGGTAAATAACATCTTTTGTTTCAGGCAGGTATGCATTTTGTGATGTCAGATGGACACCGTCTTAAATTTTGCAATTGTTTTAACTGGACGCTTTGATACCTTCGCATAACCTAAAAATTTGGAACGCTTTGCTTATTTTTAGAGCAGCGCCTTCGGTTGAGCCCTGAACAAGCTGGTATCTTCTTCAGTAAGGCCTATTGTTGTATGCTTCTCTAATCCCGCACGATAACGCTGTTATTTTAGGAGAGTTTCCTACCTTTACTAATCGGTGGTAGCTGCCGCAATGTTTGGAGATGACCCCAGTTGGTATCTGCCTCTGGAACGGCTTTCTCTGGTGTTGATGCTGGCGGAGGCACTCCTGCAGCCCTGGCCAATGTGTAGCAGTAAAGACTCCTGGCTCTGGACTCTTATCTTGGCCGAAATTGAATATCGGAATCCCGAACTGAACGGCTGCCGAAATCGTCGGAGATGCTCTTGGAGAACATTTTATTTTTATGTTTGCAGAACTTCCAAAAACATTCCCATATGAACTCTGACACGTGCACAACACAATAATATACTTTTCAGGTTTCAAAATCCTCATTTATTATATAAAAACTTTAATTGAAGTGGAGCACAAATTTCACAATGCCAAGCTTAATAATTATTCTTTTATTCTCTTTTGTTTTCCTTTATTTAAAACAAAAGCAAATCTCGTTGCTATAGTTAAAATGCAAACGGAAATAAGTTTTGATGAATTTTAGTACATATTAGAAGTAAGTTTAAGTACACAATTTTACATTTTCAAATTTCTTACAAACTAAAATATTGTCTTTTCTTAATCTAAATCGTTTCTTTGAGCCACACACATTCACGTTTTATTAATTGACCTGCTTTTCACTCACGTTAAATGCACAGATTATTTATAGAGTTCATTACTTGTTATATGCTTCTTCCATGTCCTGCTGCTTGCTTTTCAAATTCCTTTTCCATGTCCTGCTGCCTGCTTTTTAAAATTGCTATTTCGCAATGTATTGTCATTTCATTACAGCTTTCTTTACCTTTTACGAATCCTATCAAATTTCACTGACCAGCTTCATTTAAATCTACGCTTTATTTACATCCACATAGCAAACCGTTTTGTCTCTGTTACTTTCTTTCGGTTCGGCTATTCATTCTGCACAAACCTATTGTTTAATTTTTGAAAGACAATTTCGACTCGTGTGAAAAACAAGCTTTGCGCCTTGCGTTCCTTTTACTCAATTACTTTACTATTACTGACATCTCATTACCAATGCATTCATTGTTTGAATGTTAAGCTTATTATTGCAGCCACATAAAACATCCCAACTCTGTGCTTACTGAATTGTTCATCATGTTGCACTGCTAGCAGGGTCGAGCCGTGGGCTTAATACCATTACAGTATATATGTAATTTGTATGCAAAATATCATCTTCCTCCGACAAATAGTTTTTGAGTTATACCGCCAACAGACAGACAGGCGGAATTGAGAAAATCTGTTTTTCGTCATCTAGGGACCCTGAAACGTGTCTTTCAGACGAGGGAAGTAAAAATACTTCAGATATTTGGTAGAGTAGTTTTAAAGGAGAATAGAGCAGGTATGAGGAATTCAAGATATTATTCCGAGAACAATATTGGTAGAGGAAAAGAAAATGGCGTATAGAAAAAGGCTAACAACGAGAGATATGAAGGATAGAAGAATCTACAATAGATATAAGTATATAGTAAATAAAGATATAAAATAATTTAAAAATATCTATTGGGAACAACGATGCAGAGAAATTGATGTATCCTTGGGACATTCAAAATCAAGAAGTGCCTTGAAAACTTTAAAGGCCCTCAAAAAGAACACCAAGGAAGTTTCTATCATAGATCCTATTGTCATAGAAAAATGGAAAGTGTAAGACCTGCTCACGGAAGACAGACTAAACTTTTGCGAAGTCCAATACACTCTGGAAGAAAATGATAACTAGGAACGACCTATTACGGTTTATGAATTTTTAGAAGCCCTGAAATTTATGAAAAGTAACAAAGCTCCAGGTCCTGGAGGTTTACCTATTGAGTTGGTTAAGTACTCGAAAAACTAAAGGAAATATTTAACAAATGTTTACAAGGAGCTGAGGTCCCAGAAGAATGGAAACTAGCCTATGTAAGTTCGATACACAAGAAGGGCAGTAAAATGAATTGCGAGAAATCTGAAAGTGAGGATTTAACAGGAATTTAAGTAGTCAGAGGAGCAAAGCGGCTTCAGATCTAGTAGATCTTGTATAGGTAACATCTTTTGTTTGAAACAGTTAGCAGAATGAACCATTGCACAGTACAAATAACTAGCCAACGATAGCTTACCAGTAAAACAGTTGTGGGAAGCAATGAAGAGCGAAGGTATTACTACTACGTATATAAATGCTGTGAGACAATTACATAAACAGACACAGAGCAAGATAAAAGTAGGGCAAAATATTTCAGAGGAGTTTTACTTTAATAGAGGATTGTGACAGGGTTGTTGTATCTCTCTCAGGTTGTTTAAGATATATATCGACAAGACTTTAACAGAATGGATAGAAAAATGTAACACAATGGGAGTTCAAATGAATGACAAAACAGTATACAGTTTGCATTTTGACGATGATCAAGTAATTCTAGTAGAAGACGAAGACGGCGCGAACTATAAGTTCCGAAAAGTAGTAGAAAGCTTTGAATTGTGGGGGCTAAAAATAAACATGGATAAAACCAAATACATGGTCATTGGAGAAGAGGCACATAATTTAGTAACAGATAGAGGAACTATTCAACATGCAACAGAATATAAGTACCTTGGAGTCACACTAACATCAGATGGACGAGACACGCAAGAAATACAGAACAAAATGAGACGACCAAAAACGTTATTAAGCTACACCCTGTAATATGGAACGACGCACTGACAACGAAAACTAAGAAACATATATTTAGTACGTTTGTAGCAAGTACTGTGACATACGGAGCGGAAATATGGACACTGGCAAAAAAAGGAAAGTTAAACGCCACTGTGATGATGTTTTGAAGATGATCATGTAAAATAACAATCATGGATATAGTACCAAATGAACAAATAAGAGGTAGGATAAAAGTACAAGAGTCTCTTCTAGAAAAAAAAATAGAAAGGAAACAGTCCCTAAGGTACGGCTATATGAAGAGAATGAACACACATAGACTGCATCAACGAATATGGGAGTGGAAACCTCAACGGAGAAGAAAAAGAAGATAACCAAGAAACAGTTGGAACATAGAGATCGCAGAAGCAATGGGTAAAAGTGATTTGAAAAAGGAATCTGTAGTCAATAGAAAGACATGAAGATTGGGTTCCGGTAAACTGCCACAATAGCTATAGAAAAACCGCCAATATATAACAATATTGGAGCAATGCATATCAGGTAAATGTAAGAAATGGATTAACACAGGAAAATGCACCATCAAGAGAGATACATATGTATAATGACAGATTCAACAAATCCTAGTATATAACAATAAAACTGCCTGAAGATGCAATTGTGCAACATTCATCCAGGCATTTAGAAAATAAAATTACGAGAGCACAAGTAGTACAAAATATAAAAACTTTAAAAATAAATCTGATGGGAGTATGCCGAAAAGGTTAGTTGATGAAGGTGTTAAATAGAAAATGGGAAATTATAATTATAATGTTAACTATAAAATTACAACCAACACAAGATAGTTTGGGCAGTAATACAGAATTTAAAGGGGAATAATCAGGAGAGAGACGTAATGGTAGAAGAGAATTTAATATACAGGGTCTTTCAAAATTGCATGGAGCAAATATAAGGGCGTTATTGTGCATCAAAAAATAAGAAAAGAACTATAATAAACATATGTCCTAAAATCATTCATTGCAAAGATATCCTTGATTAAAGAATTAAAGATGCCAATTAATTTTTAAGACATTTAGATTTAGTATGCTGGTATTTGGTTTTCATTATCTGTATGTTTTACGTATAACTGTCAAAATTATTATGAGTGACTCAGAGAAAGATATTACTTCGAACGGTTACTATAAGTTTTACTAAAAAAAATGAAATAACTTATTTTGAAACGCGTGATTATTATTTTTCTACTTTTTCGGAACAAAACATAGCCTACGTTTGAAAAACGAATTGCTGTCTTTAATTCTTTGAACAAGGATATCTTTGATAATAATGATTTTAGGACATATGCCTATTAGAGCTTTTCTCTTATTTTTTGATCTCTAATAATGCCCTTAACCTGTTCCGTGCTATTTTGAAATTCTAAATGCCTGGATGAATGTTGCACAATTGCATCTTCAGGCAGTTTTATTGTTATATACTAGGATTTGTTGAATCTGTCATTATACATATGTATCTCTCTTGATGGTGCATTTTCCTGTGTTAATCCATTTCTTACATTTACCTGATATGCATTGCTCCAATATTGTTATATATTGGCGGTTTTTCTATAGCTATTGTGGCAGTTTACCGGAACCCAATCTTCATGTCTTTCTATTGACTACAGATTCCTTTTTCAAATCACTTTTACCCATTGCTTCTGCGATCTCTATGTTCCAACTGTTTCTTGGTTATCTTCTTTTTCTTCTCCGTTGAGGTTTCCACTCCCATATTCGTTGATGCAGTCTATGTGTGTTCATTCTCTTCATATAGCCGTACCTTAGGGACTGTTTCCTTTCTATTTTTTTTTCTAGAAGAGACTCTTGTACTTTTATCCTACCTCTTATTTGTTCATTTTGTACTATATCCATGATTGTTATTTTACATGATCATCTTCAAAACATCATCACAGTGGCGTTTAACTTTCCTTTTTTTGCCAGTGTCCATATTTCCGCTCCGTATGTATAATCAAGAGAAGAACGATCAAGAAACAAAGAAAAAGTCGTTTTCGTGGGAAAAAATATTTAAATACATTGTTCCAGGCTAATCATGGTCAAGAAAACGTAGTAGATAACCAAAATAGGACTGAAATAGCCAAGGTGAATGAAGAATATTTAGCCATACAAGACAATCTCGGTTTGTATAAATGTAATTAAACAAATAAGTATTTCCATTGTACACAATGAGCAAGCTTATGTGGAAGTGTTGATAACCAATAAAAGTAAAGAAAATTATTTTAAATAATAAGTGATTTTATGGATTACCTGCGACCGTGTCGTTATTATGGCCATGCGTCTGTCATCTCAGAGCAGAATAAGTAAAGCTTAATGTTTATAAGCCCCATCGGTGACGATCTAGCGTGGCGAATGGCAAACACATCATTACTCGCTTTTATATATTTAGTTTGTACTATTCGTGTTAGTATCTATTGTTTTAACATAATAATAATAGTAATCGCATCCACTGTCATGTGTTGTGATACTTCATTGATCATATGATCATATTGTGGAATTGATAGTTGCTGTGACCATTACAATAACAAGTACTCTTCAAAAAAGCAAAATTTCTTAAATTCCAAACGGTAATTATGAATTTCAGAGACTTGCGAGTGGGTAGTTACGGCACTGTACTGCTCCAATACACGGACTATGCAAGAGAAGAAACGGTAAACACATCGATTCATGCTACAGGTTCAATAACATTTATGATTAAATAAGTCCTGTAATCCCTAGAAAGGCATAGTGTCATCTGTCTTCATCCATATTTACCGATGACAAGTCCATCAGTTTAATGATAGATTTCACATGAATGCTAGGGTGTGATTCATACGTTATTTTGTTAGGCCTCCCGCCAACGCGGAGAATAAAAGGAAACCTCCTAGCGAAATTTGAGGAAAATTGCTTGTGCACTGATTACGCAGCTATTTGATGAATGAATTGTGTTCACTTATTGCAAAAATATGAGGCGCTGTCAGCTATTTTAATGCCGTGTGCTATATTCTCTACATTATTCATAATTCTTTCACACGCTGTTTCATTTTCGTTGCCCTTTCACAAGAGATGAATAGGAAATTGCTGTTTACAAACAATTTGAGAGACTTACGAAATAATTTTCTTATAAGAAATTTCTCTGGAAGAGAGAGCAACCCTTCCACGCGGAGTTCTTTGAACCCGACTCGCAACTTCTGTCGTGGATATGTAATTATAAATTCCGTTCCCTTTAGCAGAAGAATTGTGGGATTGCGTTCGGATTCAATTGGCTGCAAAGAGCTAAGGGGTTAGGTGTATCTAGTAATTCCTGTTAATGCAATAAACGCGTTAATTCGATTAAAGGGATAAAATATATTAGGTAGCGCAGCAATTTATGTTCGGGCGATACATATCTAATCTAGCTAACGCTGTAAATAAGTGCGGCCAAAACCTCAAACCGCAAAGGGTGAGCTGGTTCTGCATAATTTACCTACAACACTACAGATAGCATGTTATCAGCGGACATGTACACGTATTCACGTTTACAAATCAAATTAACATGCCGTACAGAACGGCGCCTAAAATTATTTCCTCGTCCTAATCATCTAATGAATTACACCACCTTAGGTCATAAATTCCGGAGGAGGGACTTATTAAAATTGGATACGATTGGAGAATATAAGAACAGTTGTCTAATGGGGGGTGCATTTTGATAATTTTAAAGAATTCATATTTTTGTCAAACTGTTCCAACCATAGGCCATTTTAAAAAGTACAGGGTGTAATATTGTCGATTTTAACCACACCTAATGATATAGCCTACCTTAATTTCTATGATATCGGACTAATACCCGAATTTAATG
Organism: Agriotes lineatus; assembly: GCA_940337035.1. Taxonomy (NCBI): domain Eukaryota; kingdom Metazoa; phylum Arthropoda; class Insecta; order Coleoptera; family Elateridae; genus Agriotes; species Agriotes lineatus. The sequence continues at coordinate 27,620 of CALNHX010000753.1, read as the reverse complement.
CCATTCAATATTTTAACAAGGAATCCAATAACCTACTTAGTTCTTCGAAAATATCAATAATACTGAAACTTGGAATATTTTTGCTACTTCAACTGCCTTAATATAATATCTTTTGTTTTATACAAAATTTTACAGATAAATGTTTTTCCAATTTCACAATTTTACTACGAAATGGTGCTGATACAAATATGGATAGCTAGTACTTTTAACTTCTTATTTTCTTATGAACACCATATATTATTACATTTTTCGGTCACTTATCTGTCTTATTTCCGCAGTAAAACACGTTTGTGTTTAAATTGATCTGATTTTGCGGTTGGCACTTCATGAAACATCATCGTTTTTATCGGACTTTTTCCACTGTCTAGGGTGTATATCACACAACGTTTCGGGAGTTTTTATCTACTCATGGTCAACTTAAAAAATTAAAAATTGCATTGTATTACTTACTGTACAGCTATTAACAATAACATGGGGAGCCTACTTGGTAAATTAGATTTAAATACAATTTAGCGAATAAATATCATAAACAACTGAAACGCTGAGGATATCTGGGACTTAGCAGACCAAGTGTAGTGAGTGGGATGCTGTATACGTGGGACAGTGTGGTAGAAGTACGAAAATTGGTATGAGAAAACATAAACTGATAGTAATGAATAACAAAAAAAGTATAGGTTTTGCGAAACATTGTATAGACATAAGGCAAGCCACTTATTTAATTCAACCGACGAGCATTGTGAACATTTTTGAAATAAAAGAAGCCATATCTGCAAACGTGCCACCAATACCCAGGCAGACAGTATGAACACCCCTACTCTAGACTTAATAGCAATGATCAAATTTTGCCAAAGAAATCCATTTTGTAACACCAGATTACAAAATGTTAGTTTAACTTATATTTATTTTCGAAACCGAATTTTCGAGAATGCTCAAAAAACCTCGGAGTTTTATATATGAGAGAAGGCAAATGCAAATGTTTGATTTCATTTTAGATTTATCTGCAAAGCTTAAAATGTGCCCACAGAGGTAACGCAATAAATGAGAGCGGAAAAGAGTAATTTGTAAATAACATTAGTAGACTAGGAATCGATAGCGATTTGAATAATAATAAAAAAATTACATCAAATACATAGTAATAAATAGTACAATACAGTCTACATTTTAAAAATACCATAATCTACAGCTCTGAACGAACGTCGAAGGTTTTTAACAAAACCAGGACGTGGATGCAACCTCGCTGGCAAAGGCAGCTACCCTACGGCCAAAGCGTTAGCTAGCGAACTTCTGGGGGCCTGTACCCTGGAACAGAACCACCAAGTACCTGAAAATGTGGTCTCGAGTCGCTATCGGGTGGGCCGGTATACTCCAGGTATGGATATGTAGGTTACACCAGATCCCATCTAATCGCTGAGATGTATGCAGGCGTGGTGATGAGGCAGCCAAACCATCGACATTTTTTTCAAATTATAGCCTCTATTTTTGATAGTGCCATTTGAAAGAGCATATTTTGCTGCATACACCACATTAAAAGTTTTGTCTTGTCACATAAGGAAATTTTCGAGAAAATTAATGTTATAATGATTTAAAATTAATTTACTTTATTCAGTTAATTGAACAAACTAATTAATTAAGTGTTGAAACTGAAGTCCTTCCTAGCTTTGTAAAGGACTCTTTTAGAAGGGCAGTATTAAGAACGAAATCTCTAAGTCCTAAGAAACCACTCTTTATTATAGCAAAAAAGACATTTTACTTTTTTTGATACCTTGCCGAGTTAACTGTTATGTTGACGTATGTCACACTTTATTCATTCACTTCTTTTCGAAAAAATAAAGAATAAAATGCTTCATTCTGTTACTCAGAAAATCGAAATCCTGATGATGATTGCATGCGGTGACAGAGTACGAATGCAACAAGAAGTAGCTCGACTGTTTAATAACAAATTCCTGGATAGGCCCATAGCTCAATCAGCAGTAAGCAAAGTTGAGAGGAAGTTTCGAGAAACTGGTACTATTGATATTCGCTCTAAAGTTGGGCATCCTAAAATCAATGAGGGGACCAAATTGAACGATTTGTTAGCTGTGGTAGAAAATCCACACAACAGCCTTAGAAGAATTAGCCAAAATCAAGATATCCCAGTTACAACTTCACGTAAAGTCTTAAAATTGAAAAAGTGGCATCCCTATAAGATAGCTCTGACCCAAGAACCTTCCGAGGTTGATCCAGACCGACGGATGCAGTTCTGCCAAACGTTAATTGATATGTGCAATGCTCACCCTTTGCTAGTAAAAAATATTGTTTTCGCTGATGAAGCTACCTTTACACTGACAGGAATAGTAAATCGGCAGAATTTCAGGTACTGGGCTAAGGAAAATCTAAAATGGATGAGAGGACGTCATACACAATATCCTCAGAAAATAAATGTTTGGGCGGCGATTGCAAAAAATAGAATTATTGAATCCTACTATTTTCAAGAACCCTTAAATTTTCCAAGGTGCCTCCAATTCCTACAGGATTATTTTATATCCAATTTGATAATCTTCTTTCCTAATTCAAATAATCCTGTTTTACCAAATGAAGGATGGTGCACCTCCGCATTACGCAGCTGATGTTAGAAGGTATCTTGACCAAGTCTTTCTCAATAGATGGATAGGTAGGTGTGGTTCTATTGAATGGCCTCCAACATCTCCGGACCTTAAGCCATTAGATTTTTTTCTGTGGGGCCATCTAAAAAATGTCGTATACAAAACTAGACACGACAATATCGAGGAATTAAAAACTAGCATTAGAAATGAATGTAACAATATTTCTCAAGAAACTGTCAGTAAGGTTTAACGAGAATTTATTGACCGTCTTGGATACTGCCAGGCTCAGGAAGGACTTCAGTTTCAATATTTAATTAATTACTTTGTTCAATTAACTGAATAAAATAAATTAAATTTAAATCACTATAACATTAATTTTCTCGAAAATTTCCTTATGTAACATGACAAAACTTTTGATGTGCTGTATGCATAAAAATATGCTCTTTCACATGGCACTGTCAAAAATAGAGATTGATATTTGAAAAAAAATTCGATGACGTCATATCCGGAACAGTAATCATGCCACCAATACGACTAGAACGTCAAAAGATGCGATTCTTAAAACAAAGGTTGAAGTGTTCGAGGATTTTTCCTACAAGCTTTTCCTTTTCTAAATAATGATTTTATTCCTTACTTTATGTACACACTGTATAGTGCGGGCGCTGCTGCGCTTGCCCATGTCACGTGTGAAGTCTTATATCCCCTAAGTTTTATTGCAGGGCTTTGTTAAACACCTATAGGAGTATTCAAAAAATTTGGTCACATGGTTCAGATCATGGTCGTTTGGTCGCCATATTTAAAAATGGCCGCCATATTGCTTGATTCTTTGTTTAAGTATATCTTCGTACCCAGTACTCTGATTTTATTTTTTTAAATTTCATCTTACTCCCTTTTTGAGGATAAGCAAATCTTGTAATTATATATTTTTTGGCAAACCTTGTAATTTCTGAAGTATAGCTTCGTTTTGAAAAAAGGGAACAGTGGTGGGTTTTCAGGTAAAATTAAGAAAGAGCAATGAATGAGCTAAGACTGTGTTTTTTTTTAAGTACAAAAAATGTGTATTTACTAAGTAGTCTTAAACAGATACGTCAGAGTGGATAATACTGATAAAAATCTATAATATACTAGGTACAAAAAAATTAAAAATCAAAGATAGCCACTTCAACAGAATTATCTATGAGGGTTTTTGCATTGGTCCAAAACACTGCTTTTTACATTTACAAAAGTCACAGCACATTGCTTCCAATCCTCTACAGGGACATACAGTTTCTCTGAAGCATCTCGGGAAAAATTGTTCATGCATGTAGATATTGAACTGAGTTCGGTCGCAGGGTGTGGCAATATCGATGTAAAAGCAGTTATGGTCTGTGGAATATGCAGTTGATAGCATACTGTTGAATGCACTCCAGGTAGAGATCTTACATTTATCAGGATCACTTTCTTTACTTACGAAATATCTAGGCAAAATCCTGATCATATCCTGTTCTCTTGCTGACTAAGGAAGTAGGTCAAGGTTAGGTTTACGTGCCACCATAAAATGGTTGCTCATTTCTCCTCTTGGCGTTGGTTTTTAAAAGTATTTGAGCTCTTGGCGTGACAGGAGACTGTGAAGGGAACGCATTTCTTCTTTGTCAACACTTTTCTGTAGGTTGGTGTCGCTGTCTGTAACATTTTTACTTTCATTTTGAAAGATGAGTAACACTGTGTCATGGCTGCCACCAATATCGGAAACGGTTTGCTGTTGGTAATCAAAATTGTCCATTGCTGCTAGTATTGGTACATTCGGTTTAATTTACTTGGGAAGGGAACGCCTTTGTCCCCTGAGTAGCTTAAAATTCTTAAAGCAAGTACCACATTATGCCTCTCCAACGCATCATAACTAACAGTCATTCCAAGATGGTTCTTAATTTTAAGTAACAAATATACGGTACCGGGGGGTACCCAAGAAAAGCGCCCTTCCGTGCTTTCCAAGAATACTTCGATACTCAGCATCGTTCCGTTTCGCTAATACAATTAAATTCTATGAACCAGTTATTTATAAAAAAAAACCAAAAAAAAATTTTTTTGCCGACGACCATAGCTCAAAAGTTGATGTTGCCTTCATTTTCGGAGGACCTATCGTATGAAAACGATCCAAGACTTCAGGAAGGTTCCTGGCGACCGGAATCGTGTACGCATACGAACATACATCCCCCGCACAGCACGTTTAGGTACCCCCCAATACGGGAGATTGATCTAGTGGGCTGGGATCTTCACCAAAAGATCCGCACTGCCGAGACGGAGATTTGATATAGTGGGTTCATTAGTCGGTTGGCTCGAATTTTAGAGATATTTGACTCAGAGTGGTTTTCGATATAAGGGAATTTCAATACTTCGTACACTTCGTGTCGAAGTAATTTAGAGCGAGTCATTTCATAAATAGTTTGTTCCAATCCAATGTGCAGGGGGTACTATTAGTGCAATTATGTATTAGATAAAATAGTATCTGAAAATCTGCTTGACATTTCGTTGTACTTGGAGAAAAGTCTGGTAGCAGGGAAACATAGCTGAGCAAAATTTGGACCAGGAGGTCGGTACTTTTTTCTCTGCCGCTGTAAACGATTTTATTTGTTCCTCACTTGTAAACATCAATTTATCAAGTCACTGTATTCACCTTGAAAATGTTTCATAACTGGCTAGCCAGTAAATTTTTTACTGGCTAGCCAGTTATATTTTACAAGCGTGCTCATAGATAAATGATAGCGTGCAAAGCCAGAGTTGTCTTCCTTAGTATGTGTCACATTGATGAATTTAGTTGCTTGTCAGTTTGACATTTTGAATAAACGGTAAATTTCTAGTTATTTACAAGTGAGGAACAAATAAAATATTCAACAATACACGCCAGGTAACCATTTTTGCTGGCTCAAGGATATGACAGGCTCGCCTAACGGCTCGCCAGTCATCCCAATCCTATCGCCAGTAAAAACTGTTTTACCTGGCTTGTAATGTAAAATACTATAAATAATTTTTTATGTGGCAGTTCGTATTTTCTAAACCTAATTCATAGCTTTTACTGTCACTGCGGAAGGTTTCAGCACATTCTTTAATAGAACCAGAATTACGAATTTTTTCGGCAAGTTTAGTTACAGTTATTTGATTTGAAAATACCGTTTGTGATACAGAAGGATCCTTTGCGTAAGTAAAATAAACAGTATCACCAAAGTGCTCTATAATTAAACTTTTCATCTTACGATTTGAAATATGCATTTCAATGGACAAATATTTCTCGTTCATTGCGTAGGTATGCAATTGGATATCCTCTGGTTTCAAATTCAAGTGTAGCCAAAAATGTTAGGGATTCTCGTATGCACTCAGAACCAGCAGTTTTTTCGGCTGCATCTTTTTCAGTATCTCTTCGATAATTCAAAATATATTTCCTTATACAGTACTTGTGACAGTGGACGTCTGCAGCAGAAATACTGTTTATAGCTCCTAATTTACCTACTCGCTGAAAAACTGCATCAACGTAAAACCGAGAGGCTCTAAGTAATTTGTCTGCTCTGAACTTCGCACAAATACGATACATATTCGAGTCTTCTTTTACTTTTAATTTTTTCTTCTGGCTCAGGGTGCCGGTAATACCCTCCTCTTCCGAGCTTGATTCTTCAGCGTCTTTTTCTCGTTTTTCTTCAGCTCGTTTTCTGTTAAGTATGTAAGGTCTGTAGCAAGCCATGTGATATTTTATGATTTTTTCATCATCAAAGCTTTTCAACACATCGTCCCCAATGTGTTCAGATGCACTTTTTAAGTTTTTTATACCGTTTTCGCTTGAACACAATTGTAAAGGACATTTCACTTTTTGACAGAAAATGCACAAGTCTTTGCCATCATCTCTTTGTCTCTTCCTAGGATTAACCAGCTTCACTGAGTCACTTGTTTCACTTGAAGTTGAATCCACTACATGTCACAAAAAAGAAGGGACTACTGGATTATTATGTAATTACACTAAAAACGCAATGAGTATTGTCTAAATTTCTTCGCGAACTGAAAATGAAAAAACCTGAGTGTATTTCAATACTTATTGGATTTACCAATAAAAATTGCAATTACAAGACTTCTTTGTTTTCAAAAAAGGAGTAAAACGAGTTTGAAAAAATTAAAATAGGGTTACTGGACACGGAGATATACTTAAGCAAAAAATCAAGCAATATGGCGACCATTTTTAAATATGGCCACCAAACGACCTTGATCTGGACCATATGACCATTGTTTTTAAATACATTTATAGGTGTTTAATAAAGTCCCGCAATAAAACTTAGGGGACATAAAACTGCACACATGACATGGGCTAGCACCTACACTAATAAAAGTTTAGTGATTTGTGAGCTGAAGTTCCATGCAGATACATTTTGACTAGGTCAAGGCTCCCTGGCTATAGGTATGGTGCTAAAATACGTAGCAATCAGCCACTTACCCTAAGATGACAGATATCTAAAAAAACGATGTGATTGACGAGATAGCGCCAATAAATCCGAGAAAAAAGATTAAGACACAGGTAAGTTCAAATACAGATAAGACAACTACCAAAATACTAATGGGGTTTGTTGTTCCCAGATTCCCAAGAAACGAACAACCCATGTAACAGCTTCAAACGAAACTCGCAACCTTACTCATACGAAACTAGGGCAATCCAACTTTTCCCAGGGTTATCAGGGCTCAATAAAGAGATGCCCAAAACTTTTTATGGCTGGTTCTTACAAAAATAAGGAATTCAAATGTAGCATCCCAGTTCTAATCCAAACGTAACTAAAGTTGCCTAAGCTACAGTAAATGTCAAAACCTATTACCAAAGAAGTTGGATAAAAAGTATCCTAACTAACTAATTCCATTACAGCATGCAATAAGTACAAATTAACTGTAACATAGTGCACTAAAAGAAAAATATTATACAGTTATGACGTTAGAGTCAGCACAAACTGAATCTCGAACATAAAAAGCCCCGCTGTACCCGTAGTCGCGTACGAATCGCCAAGACTCTTTTCCAGCAGACAGCACTGGAAATTAACCAAACTGATAGATGCTTCAGAAGGGTGTATAAGGAAGATGTTTTGTCTGTAAAATGCAGTTAAATCCAGCACTCTAGATAAACCAGCCTTCAACCCTAAGGGCGGGCTTAACCCTTAACACATGCAGAGCAACCCGGAGCTCTGCGAGCCTGAAGCACTCCGCTAGAAAAGCTGCCCGTTCATGCGATCCAAATTTCCAGCCTTCTCCTTAGAAGATCTTCTGAACCTGCCTTATAAGCAGGCTTAGGATAAATATGCACTTAAAAATTGAAATATATGCATGCAAATATGCACGTAAAATACCGAAAATATGCACTTAAATATGCCCTTTCCCTAATTTGGTTCTGTGTAGCACTGTACAAGTCAGGAACATATATTTTTATTAATATTGATGCGTGAGGAATATCTCGCTTCATGTACTTCTCTAGAAATACTGTGAGTGTTGGTTTTTGTAACTTGGATAGAGATATATCGACAGAAATAAAGAATTTACATAAATCATAATTTAACTCAGAATGGTGTGGTCCTGGTTTTGGCATTGTTGTTGTTTATTAGCAGGTTTTTTTTGCTTTTCTTACTCAGATGTTTTTCTGTTTGCATATGCCGAGTAACTTGAAATTTTTTTGAAGCCACAATTGCAACTTTGTAATATGTACAAAATAGCACAATACCATTAGTGGTAAAGTATTCAAAATCAAGCACAAACTGGTTTGGAACTACACTTGAAGATATTTCCTCTTTTCTCATTTTAAATGTTAATTTGGGCTTTGACTTATGTTTTATGGATGATATTTTAAACTTGACTGTAAAATGGTTGTTGGAGAACTAAACTTCTGGCTCTACTTCTACTACAAAATTAAACTTAAAGAGATGGCAAGAAAAGGATTGGTAGAGTTTTCCAAAAACATATCAATTTTATCAATCAACACTAAGCCCTTTTTACACAATTCTCTAGTTAAATATCAAAACAATATCATCCATTACTCAAAAGTGTATAGTGAAGCATAGAACAGCTCAATATAAATCCTCATTCATTTGGCTTGGCCAAAACATAAGTATACCTGGGCCATAATCCATAGACTAGAATTGACAAAAAAGAATTTGCATTTGAATTTCCTATTAAAAGGTTAGCATGGATTACCGAAAATGCTTAATCTTTAAAATTATCAATATTCAACAAAAAATGTAAACAGATGTGTTTTTCATGCGGTTCTGCTTTGAAAGTACTTAAAACTTTCAAAATAATTACATTTTATACAACTAGAAATTAAAGTTTTTAAAAATATGCAGCATTAATTAGAAACCTTGAAATTATGCATTTATTGTATAAAACAGATATATGCAGATATGCAAATGCATAATTATCCTAAGCCTGCTTATAAGCCAAGTCCATGCTTCGATAGAATAATTTCGTGTTAAAACCATTTTCCTGAGCTAAGCTGGGTGCTCCCGTGGCGACACTACTCCCCTGAAACTGTTTCCCAGCTTTGTCGGTTCCTGGGTGACATAATTTCCAGCTGCAACCATTTTCCTGAGCCAAGCCCATTCTTCGGTGGCGAAACGTGACTCTTAGAATTTACGTCTAAACCCTGAAAGGCGGCTCAGCCCTATTCGACGGCGAGAAAAGTACTAGACGCTACAATCGAAATCCCCATGTCAGTATTGTCTGTTGCGGATGTTCTACTAATTTACAACGCCTGGTGAAATACCTACTGCTTTGCCCTGTCGCCCCGAAGCGATATCAACACCTACATATGGGCACCAACGCCCTAACACATGCAATTGTTATAAACGAAAGAGAGGAACTGCTACAATTGAGCTAGTGACCTACTAATCTGACCAAGAAGCACCCTTTCACCACAGGGGACAGTTCGGCAGTCATATTGGCAGAACTTAAGTATCTGCAGAACATTGAGGCATCGCAAAGTGACTAGGACGACTCTTAGCACACGTCCAATTTCCGGACACCTGACATATCACTTGCGACGTGTTCACTCCCCTTAAAACCCACTCACACCCGCTTTAGGAAACGCGAAGCCAAACCTGAAAGTTCTAGCTCTAGGATACACTAACTACTAAAAGAGAAGTAGGCGTTTCTGGAGAACGCTGGTTTGGCTCTCTTCCTACGCAGGGGCTTCCCGGCTTCACAAACGCGAATGCAGCTTTTTAGTTGCTGTTATGTATATAATTTATATATTCGAGTTTTATTTTAAAAGATTTTTACTTGCATTTGTAACGACCAATAGATGTATGTTAGTGGGACTATCCTTGGTCTACTTTCGCTCGAATTACAACGACCTCTTGGCCTACTGACTACGAATAAAGAGCAAGTAACTGAGAAAAGTAGTTTACTAAAATGATTCTGACTATTACCCAGCAAACGCAATTTAAAATAGTTAAGCAAATAAATTAGATTTGTTTGCCACAAACTATGATGTTTAGGCATAAAGCCCCTCATGGTTGCCAAAAACGGATTCTGGTCCAGAGGCATAGACTATACCTCTGAGCCAAACCCACTGCAGGTGGAAGACTAGCTGGATTAAATATCCATACGTTAAAATCCAAAATACACTGCCGAGAAGAAGACTAAAATGGCAATGGCCTATTGATCCATTCTGAAGGATAACATCATTCTTTAACTATATCGAAATCGCTATGGCATTTCTTTAATTATTTATCTTTATGGTTAAACTGGTTAAACGGGTATCCTGTATACAGGCGTTTCCTCAGTAGTGTCCGTAGCTGAAACTAATTCTTTAAGTGATTTTATGAAGAAATATTCATATGGACATATGACTTAACGTTCATTATTTTCAAGCCATAAGAAGTTTTTAATAGGTATCCTTATTTTTATATTTTATTCTATTAATCTGAAATGCTGGAAGTTAGTGTCGCTTACCAACGCCTGCAATGCTATAATAATTTTACTTAATAATCAGACTTGCACTACCATAGTTCGAGACGCAAGATTTATTAAAATTGGGTGCGATTGGTAAATGCAAGAAGGGATTTTAGAAAAACATTGACTGAAGGAATGCAACCAGTTTACAGGGCTGTGTTTGATAGTTTTCAAGAATTTCTATTTAGCTGAAAACTAAGTTAGCTACCGACCGGAAGCTTCCAATTACTTGTGTTGTTTCATTCATCTATTGTTCTTTAACTGCTGAAGTTTGTTTTTAAACGTCTGCAATTTGGAGCGGGTCATCAGTATCAGCTCTGAATCCGACACAAGCAAAGTTAAAGATTAAAAGCGCAGTTCAATGAATCAGACGTTGAACAACACTGGAAACAGAACTCGAGCGATGTAATTGAACTTTGGCATCAGTAGATTTCCCAGCGGTGGCTGACGGGCTAGCGGTACGGATTTTATTGAATTTGAATAATAAACCGTTAGGGGTACATTTAACAACGTTCATCCCCGCGTGGGGAATGTTAAAACCCCTGTCTTGTTCATTAGACCAAGTAATGCACCTTAAACCACTACTAGCAGGGGAGGTGAAGATATTGGCTTAAAGGTGGCCTTCGTAACTTCATAAACCAATTTGGAGCCCCTCATTATTTACATTCTCTCTTTCGCGCCTTCGGATTGAAGTAGTTCAAATTCAAAAAGTTAGAGACGAAAATTGCCCAAGTTTTTGAATATAATAACGGATTTACTATCGCAGGAATTCCAATAACAGCGGCGCTCCTCCAATTTATTCCTGCGAAAATAATTCATCGATCTCGGATTCGGGCAACTAAATATCGCGCGAGTGCAAACCGCGCGTCGCAGTAATTTTTTCCTGCTCTAATTAAATGAATGTTAAACTTCCACAGCTCGAATCAGACCGCCCTACATAAACCGAGAAAAACGAGGAGGCCATAAATATTCCACATTAAATTACATTTTTGCATTTTAAAATATTTAATCAAGCAGTTCACTCCATATTCACTTATTAATGAGGATAACTCCGTAGAGCAGAAGATTTCATTTAATTACGGCGGACAGATCTTCCCAAAAGTGAAAAATTGCTTCTATTTTTAATTAAAATGTTGGCTCGCCGCGTGGATTTAGCCACGCTTTATTTCATTGAAAACATGGAAGTAGGTGGTGCTTCGTGAAAAGGGTACCACATGACACTGCTTTGTTGAAGTAGAGTTCTGGACAGTTTTCCACTGTGGTTTTTTAGCATCCTCTAGTTAAAACGTTAACGTTGCGGATAACTTCAATGCCCTAAATTAAGTACTCCGTAAAAATGTAAATAACTCCAATCAGAAACTTCCAGGCAAGTTTATTGTCCTTGAGTATAAACTGGAAAATGCGAAAAGCCACATTGACTGGCTGTCATCAACAGTGACGAACAAACAGTACGTGCCCAGCATCAAATTTAAAAGCTTCTGCCGTTATGTAGTCTGTATACAATACACTTAATTTGCCCCATTACTGATTCCTAATCGATTATGTTTTGACAGAAATCTACTTGTGTTTGTGCATTTTTGTGGAAAGTGTAATTGCTAAAACTCTGTTGTATTTAAACCAGGATTATCGTCTTGGCATTTCGAATGCCAACTAAATAATTATGTTTGCACAGAAGAAATCACCGTATACAGAATCTGTTCTAAATTGCTGTAGAGAATTTAGTGACAAATCGAACAATTATTTATAATAAGGAACGGTACCTGCTTTGCTAGAGTTTTCAAGATTGTTTCGTTTCCTTTGTTTGTTTTCGTGCGTTTGTAGATAAATTAGTGTTATTTTAAAGACATAAACATTAAATCAAACTCTTTGTACCTTCTCGGATTAGGAGGACTTCATTTACGCCTTACGCAGACGAGGCTTTGTCAAGTTTAATTACTTCATTACTCAAACGAAGGAGTCATTATATTGCATTCTGCAATCGTTGCAAGGGCTCTTATACCCTTGTTCGTATTCCCGTAAATCGAATTAGCAATTTTTTGCAGGCCTGTTGGTTAGACACAGTTTTTCCACCAAGTATTTTACATGACCATTTAAGAAAGCGCAAACACATGTTTCAAGAGTCTACTGGATGTTCTAATGTAAACTTTAAGAGTAGAAGTTTAGTTGCTGTCGTGGTGAAAATAATTGTTGCCTTTCAATGTTAATGTACAATTTTTACATTTTAATAATATTAATAACAAATAAACAGATATAAATTGGCTTGATGAAGCAGCGATTACCGTCAACGCCTATTATATCTATTTCTTCGTCTGCATCAACGAATACAGGTAATAATTCCCAGGTTCTATTTTGATATTAAAATAGAATACGCACTTTGTTGTAGTGAAGCGCAGTCCAATGGTAGAGTCTCTGCTTCTAGACCTTAAATCTTGGGTTGAATTTCCACAGCCCTAAACGGCAGCAAAAATGTAGTGCCACTACCAACTTCAACTCCACATTTTGATTTCGACAACATCCTCAGGATACGAACTTGCTACAGAAATGTTAGAAACTGGGCTGGCAACAAATCAACGGTAGTACACAGGTTTCTCCCTTTTCAATTACCATCCTCTTTCAGAAATTACCTACTTATAATGAAAACTGTAACTCCAATGGCTATTTATAATTAATACTGCATTCATTTACATGTTGTATTTATGGAACAGATATAAGGTATTTTCATGAAATTCCCTGATAAACAAGCTAGTGGAACTGGCGATTTTAAATTTAAAGGAGGACTTGAGCCGCCATCTTACAGTCGACTCCAGAACGGTTTAGTTTGCAAGACAAAATTTTTTAGACATGAGAAAGAACATGTTACAGCCCTCACAATGTATTGGAGTACTTTATTTTTCTCCGACTGCGTTGTTGCTTAACATACTAAAATCTATTGGTGGATATAGTATATAGAATAATGTTATCATCGGCTACCACTGACCTGCATGTTAGAAAGCTCAGTTAAAATATTCATTGCCAATTAGATTCACGCTGTTTCTTTGAATCAGGAACGCTTCACGGAGAGATCTATCCCTATTGTTATAGTAATTTTAAGCAACCCACGGAAAAATTGTGCCCAATATCGTCAAAACCCAATTACAAAATAACCATGTACGAACGAAAATTACTTAAATATTATGAGTGACGAAAGCTTAGGTCGCCGAGTTCTAGGATTTAATACCACACACTCCACAGAACCATATGGACCAGTCGAGCTACGACGCTGAAAGCTAGAAGAAAGCAAACATAGAAAACAGTAACAAAAGGGAAATCTAAGCAAATGTTTAATACTAGGGACGGTTACTTAAAGTGAATAGGCGAAGGAGCAATACGAATGCACGTTGTATGCTTACGGAGTTTGCCAATAGTCGGCGATATTATAACTGCAGCCTATTTATTATAAACCTTAAGAAAATATTTCAACTAGTAATTAATTAATAAGACGCTGTAAATCGAAACAGTAAAAAAAACTACCCTAATTTTGTTTTATATTTTATACTCCGCACACCATATGTATTATATGAGGAAGGTTGTATCGGCACTGCCGCCTACTTTCAATAAAATAATAATAATAATAATAATAATAATAATAATAATTAAGGTAACGATGCTCATAAAACAAGTAAATAAATTGAAGAACATCGCCGCAACTATAACTAAAGATGGTTTACGGCCTACAAAAACAAGGATCAGAATTAAAAATGCTTGAAACTTAAATAGTATATGACGGAACAATTATATTTCCCAAAAGGTGAAAAAGTAGGGAAGTGTAATAAAGTGATGGAAAGGGAAATGAGGTTTATTAAAATGGTTTGGACACTTCATACTTTGGATTTATTTAATTTAGGCAACTTACAAAACCATTAACGACACCTTCCCGCTCTTCTATGATTATGCTACAGAGATATGCAAATTTAAGCCCAACTCTTCATATTTCGCTTGGCGCGTGTCACGCTTACTTAAGTTTTGTCACTTGTTATTAGAGATGGCCTTGAGTATCATTTTGAAATTTTTCGATTATAAACTGGGTGTATCCGTTGAGCTACGTTTTATTAATTACGTCATGTTTTTAATGGACTTTTGACGTCATCGCAACTGCAACCCGATTGTGTTGGCGTCCGACTGTCAACTAGTCAGGTACATTTCCCAACAAAAATTTATCAGCCAAATGGGTGGTACGTAACAAAACGTGCCAATTCAGCGGTCACGTGCGTTCTAGCGGTTGCTGGGTGTTGCCCTAAGAAAATTCCACGTTATGCGGTCAGACAAGACCCAGACCATAATTAATAATAATTGTTAGAAACATCGATTTTTATTTTGGGAAGGGACAAACCGCGGGGAGCAGTTTTAAACTTTGAATCGCTTCGCGCCAGCTGTTAAACTAGTTAAGACGTTGTTTTGTTTGCTCGTGTCTCTGAATCGCGATACTTTGAAATGTGTTCCTAAGCGGTTTTTGTAGTGCCTGGACTCGTTAAAGTACTTTTTAACAATCTCAAACCTTTCGTTATGCAATTAGCCCCTAAATTAACATTGACCGGGCTTATCTGAGTTCTGTGCCAGTTATGCTGTCTTTCTTTTAGGAAATACATATTCCGCTGTGATGGAGAAGATGCACTGTATGGAAACTGTCGTCATTTGTGGTTCGTCGGGCCGGGCAGCTAGCCAATTATTGTTCGAACCACTTCCGGATCACCTTAAAACGTCGCCAGAATACACCCGTTAACGAAAGAAAGCACAGATGCTTTTCTTGCCGCCGCTTATGCGGATGTAACAGACACGTAGTTCTATACCCAGAGCGTTCGTTTAACCAAAGCAAAGTTGAGCTTGCAAAACTTTTCTACAACGGCCCAAAGAGGGAAGGTCTTCCACCCCTTATCGTAGAGCAACCCTTGTTAAATGCAACTTCATTTAAGCACAAGTATTTAGTTTTAACTTTACTAGTAAGATGTTTTAACGGAGTGCGAAATATAAGTATATGTCTAAAGTAAGTAACGTTTATTTAATTGACAAAAAACTTTTGTGTAACGTCATTGCATGGTGTTTTACCTTTGATTTCAGTGTAATTCCGTAACATTTGTTATATTTTTGTCGATGTTTACCGATTCATTATCTGAAAAAGGATAAGGTAGTTCGAGGTAATACACTCAAGGTTTGATATTTACTACTTTTAGTCGAGCTGTACTTCAATTGCCTACAAGGATCTCTTATTGTATCTTAATTTTTGTAAATTGTCTTACGCATTGTGTAACTATAGCTATATTATAAATTATTATCTGATTAGCTTTTCCAGCTATTTTCAAATAGTTCAATAAACCTCATTCTTAATATTTTTGATTTACAATTACAGTGTCCAGTAGATAAGTAATAAGAAACCGTGCGTTTCAGGCGCGTTTGATTTAAAAGTTGTATTTGACCATGCAGTATTAAATTGTTAATAAATTGTAAAAGCGAAGTTGCACTGTAATATTTGAAACGATTAAGCATTTAGCAGACAAACACGTAAGTATTTATTTTGCACTAGAACCAATCCGGCTGTGAACGGGGTGGACTTATCGAAGATGTGTTGAATTTTTTACAGTGACGCCCTAGTATTTTCCTATTTTAACAAACCTGACACAGGATCGGCCTTCTCGAGTATCGTAGACCCTCCCTACTCGCGAGATAGCTGTGGACAATCGGTGCTTTAAAGTCGCTGCCTCCCAACGCAACCTAGATCTGTGGTCAGGTGTTCTCGTAAAGTCAGGTTTATATCGTAACAAATTGGTAAGCATGCATGATCAAAGATGTCCCCTAAAGGTATTTATGTGGAAACCACCTGTGCAGCAAGTCGTTTGTTAGCCCCTACGATGGAGTATTAAATTTAAATGAGACATCCCGTAGGCTATAGTATTTTCATAAAGTGTACACAGAACTCTTACTTTTTCCCAACCTGTGACTATGAAGTGCCAATATTTACTAAAAAAGAAAGCTGACCTGCACTTATAGTCTTTTTGGGGGTGAAAATGGCATCAAGCAGCATTCACGAAAAACAAATATATTGACTTTTAAAGCACACTCATACAAGAATAAATAGCACAAAAGAGAATAGGATAAATTCCTAGATCAACAGCCATTTATGAACACAAGAGTGTTAAATATTAATGGATAAGCTACACGGAATAGTTCGCGGCTACACGCCTTTAACAACAAAAAAAGGCAGAAAAAATTAACTGAAAAACATGTGCAATTAACCAGTATTGAAGATATGCCGAAATAAAACCGTTTTTAATACGCAAATATTAAACTTCATCCAAGTAAGTCTTTGGGATGTAGTGCCTCAAGTACCTGTTTCTTAGTTCGTATTAATGTGTCTACACCTCGTAATCCTTTAAAGCCGCATAATATTTAAACATAGCCTAAACGGACCTCTAATCGCCCATACTTCCTGTAGCATGTTGCCCTAAAATCGGGGAGCTAGAACTTCATCGTTGCCCTTAAAATGGAGTACTTGCGTCAGATACCTAAGGTCACTAAATACATAAAGGTACTGCCATTCCATTCCAAGATTTTGTTCCCCCAAATTAAAAAGGACAGAACATTGTAAGAAAGTGAGAGTGAGAATGAGACGCTAATGACAGGAACCCCAAATTAAACACAGTTGGCGGTACTTTATGATTTAGTAACCTTACAGTACCGTCAACGGCGCGACGCGTTGAGGCTTTTCGCGAAAGATGCCAGGTGTCACCTGCCTGCTAGCTTTGGTGCCGCTGTAGCAGCTGTCGTCACGTAACCGAATAAAAGCCATCGAACTCCTTGGTTGTTCGCAATTTGCTTATTTGATTTGTACATGGTTACGAGAACACTTACTTGTATTGGTACTGCAAACACTGACTTGGGGCTTCTTCAAACCGCTTGTTAATTAGCTCCCTGTAAAATGATTCGGCACTGTGAGTTATAGATACGTGCTTCTGCAATCTACACCGTTCCGCGACTGATTCCGTTCCACGTGATGCTATAATTGTTATTTATAACTTAACGTATTACCTCGTTATTTCCTCTCATATCTATCTTATCTAATATTTTGTCCCATCTTTTTACTGAATTCAACATGTTCTATTTACAGTATTTCCACAGTCCTTTCCCTTACTTCTAATTCTGTGCGTTTTTGTTGCTTTCTATTGTTCGTATATTATAAATTGCCAGGTTTGTCTTCGTCTTTGGCAGCCTGATCGAACCCACGGATTATTTTCACCCTCTGTATCTTGCTTGTTTTTAGCCTGGTGAGTCAATGGTAGTAGGTCGAACTACGACTGTAAACGATGGTCCATCTGTCTGGCACATCAGTCACCGTTCTAGGTCATAATCCTACTGCTGATGATGTCCAACTGACTGGGAACTAGATTGACTAATATCGAATGCTCCCAGGAAGACTTCCTTCTTTCGTTTTTTTTGCTTCTAAAGTAATTGTATCTACGACTGTATTTCCAATTTCGTTTACAGTTTTTAGATAGCCCCATCTAGTTTCAGGACTCTGAAAAAAACTTTCATTTGAAGAACAAAAGAAACGGCTGTTGGAAATATACAACAAGGCATGGAATGAGGAAAAAATACCGCAAGACTGGGAAATAGAACCAATAGTACCCATACACAAAAAAGGTGACAACAAACATTGTGATAACTACATGGATATAACACTATTAAGTATTCCACTCAAAGTATACGAGCGGATAATAGAAACGAAACTGAGAAGCATAACAAAACAGACACTGGAAGAGGCGCAGAGTGGTTTTCGCACAGGAAGAGCTATGCAAGACCGCATATTTGCCATCAAAGAAGTAATAGCCAAAAGACTACAATACAACAAAAAGACATTCGTAGCATTCCTAGATCTAAAAAAGGCGTTTGATAAAGTACCAAGAAGAAAAGTATGGGAAAGCTTAAAGAGCAGGGAGGTAAACCCAAAGCTGAGAAGAGTGATTAAAAGCTTGTGTAAGAACAGTAGAAATAACGTCATATGCAAGCAAACAGCTCCAAAAAATTCATAGCGAGGAAGCGACTGAGACAGGGAGGGGTGTTGAATCCAATGCTATTTAATCCCTTTATGGATAAAATAATAAGGAATTGCCAACTAGAATCCAAGAGAATGCATATAGAATATCGAAACCTAAAACCAATATGAATTGTTATGATACACTATACGTTGGTCGTGGATAAAATTAAAATGTATAAAAGCAATTGGGATGGTAGTACAATTCATATTAACCCATTAAAAAAAGTCGATGATGATTATAAAAGTTTCATGAATAAATCTGAGTTAGAGCAAGTTAGTAATGAAATTATAGCTATTGAAAATTTAGAGGTGGTTTGAATATAAAAAGGATATTTAAAAGACGGTAGTAGAAGTAATGACAAATGCAAAATTTTCATAAGGATATAATTAAAGTAGGTAGATATCAAATAAGAATAGAGTATAAGAGGCAGACATAATAAAAATATGGTAATTAAGAAGTTTGTTCCCATTATTGAAAATAACAACTATAAAACTATGTAAGAATTTTATATTGGTTTCATTAACATATTTAATTTAACCCTATTTTACTGAATAAAATGTTTTGGATTATGTAAGAAGGGTATTTATCAAAATCTACGTGGTGTTTTAAAGAAGTGAAATATTAAATCGCAAAGAAGAGAAGTAATAGAGTAACTACAGAAGAGAATTGGAATTGGTAAACTTAATGGATACTAGCATGGTTAATTACGAGTGATTAACTAAAGAGTTATATTAAAACCGTTTTATTGGGAAGAATACAATTGACAAGTAACATAAATAATAAATGGTTACATCAGTTTGGGTGTTACTAAGTAGAGAGACCGTAGAAGTATCAGTGAAGCCAGAGGGTCCATTTCGGAAGGTGGTGGCTGGGATTGTTCTGTTTGCTGGTTGATGTCAGGGATTTTTGGTTTCGTGGTATTGAACGAGGCTTGGCACTGGAGGTTTGTACGTGATTGCTGCATTGCAAGAAGCTGCTTGTAGGAGTCGATTGTGGTTGGGGAATGGGTTATAGTGCAATATGCAGGGTGGGCAATTCCTTAGTTTATACAAACTATAAAGCAAATAAAGACATTTTGAAAGGTGCAATTAATTACGAAACAATAACTTACCGCATTATATAAAGTTATAATGTACAATTCTAAGAATTGCGCATTTGTCATAGAAATTTGAGAATTACTGTTGACATTTAGTTGACATTAGAAGTGACATTCAATTTTAATGAATTGTTGAAACATACTTGAAAATCATTTTTTCAGAAAAAAGTTACTAGATAATTGAACCCAAACCACTGAAAGAGTCTCAAGCGCTATCATCTCAATATTTGAAAGTTTGCATATTGAAAAGTCAATTTAAATAGAGTTGCAGTCCATATTTAAAAAGGTAAAGATACTGCTAGAAAACAAGATAGAATTAAACATTTAGACAAAAATACTTGTGGTAAACAAAGGACACAGCACAGAGATAAAAATAAATGGCAGAAACATAGAACCAACACAGAAATACAACTACCTGGGAGTGACAATAGATGAATAAGACAAACAAGAAGTAGAAATAACATAAAAAATAGAGAAAACAAATAAGCTATTCGAAGCGATGAACAAGTGCTTAATAAACAAGAGGGAAGTGTCTCGAGAAACAAAATTGAGAGTATTTAAAACCGTATTTAGGACAATATTGACATACGGATCCGAATCGTGGATAATGTCAAAAAGGATGAGGAGAAAAGTGGAGGCAGTAGAAATTGAATTCTTGAGCAGGTGTAACTCTCAGAGATAGGGTAAGAAGTACACAATTTAGAGACGAGCTCGAAATAACCCCAGCGACAGTATTCATAGAAAACCGATAACTCAGCTGGTGGGGACACATCTAAAGAATGGAAGAAAGCAAGACGGTACAAAAATATGGAAAGCTAAGACCACAGGGAGAAGGAGCAGAGGAAGACCACAGGAGACGTGGAACAAGATGATAGGGAAGATACTGGAGGCAAGGTGAAAACATGGTAGGAAGCAAAGGGGATAGCTCAAGTAAGAAGAGAATGGCGAAAATTTGTGTACAGTGTAGTATAACGCGAGTGAGGAAAATTGACAGAAGCAGCCCGACAGTGCACAAGCGAGTACCGGTAAAACTCAAGTAGTGTAAGATAAGAATTCAATTTATTTAGATTATAGTAACTATGCTGCCAAAGTAGCTGGTTAAGTTAAGTAAATATTGTAACACTCTACACCAATTGGTAACAGGGATCTTTCTCCTCCTTCCAAAATATCGATAAAAAATCTAATAAGTCTTCAGGATCAGTATCAACACTATCTGTCATGTAGATTGCCTTGTATTCATTTTATATAAAAATTTGTGTTAATTTTGCGTATGATCTGTATACGTATTTAAAAAAAATTTCTGAGCTCAAAAATGCGTAAGAGAGTTCCTGTAAATGTATGATTTCAGACTTAAGCTGTAGCGTTTTGTTAATGTTAAAGAAGAAGTAAATGATTTAAGAACTGCGTTGACATGTCAGAAACTATAATATGTACGCAGACTGTCATTTGTTTTCTATTTCGAAGTTGCGAGTTTACGTAATACCGCCACCCGACACTTGCATGCGTATATATAGGTATGTTCTATAAGTAACAATTACCTTCAAATGCCTTCTATGTAACAAGATTATAATTTAATGGTGTTTTATTATCGTTACATGTATAAAAAATGAGCATGCATAATCATTCAGTTTGTTTATTTATTCGCTAGAGCAGCTTTCCGCAGCTTAATGAAGTATACACATCAAATTTTCTGCGCTTTCAAAAAATATGTTGTGTTATTGAAGAAAAACATGTTATAAGGGGTCCAGGCTATAAAATATTGACGACATCCGTATAATGTGAGACGTGGCAGCTGTCAAAACCTCCTTCAGAATTCGCAACCGGTAAGCCTTTGATCAACAAAATCAATTTGTTACATTTATGGATGGCGTGTAGATATTATATTCCACCTCCGACATTATATCTCCAAAGTTGGAACACACGTAAGCTGAATTCTACGACGTGCCTTGAAATATTGACCCCTTAATTGTATGAACATTGTAAATGTAGACTTGTTGTGATTTTGATTGTACTCGAAATTTAATTAGAGTATATGTAATTTATTCTCTTATTAAGGATCAAGAAGGGTAAATATACAATGCCCTTAGTAACAGTCAAATCACCAAGGCGGAGGTTAAAATTCCCTTGAGAAATTAGACTTCATGTATTTGTAGCTTTATAACCAATACGGTATAAATATATTCAAATTTAAATTTTCCAAGGAAATTTGTTTCCCGACTGTAGTTATTTAATTAACGCGATTTGATTAGGAACTTGTGTGTTTAGTAAATTGTGTGCTGGAGCCAGACAGACTGCCTGATTAAATCCACATACTTGTAGTATCATTGACTAGAACAAATTGACAAATCCTATTCTCTAAGTGAAGAAGTCAAAATCAAAGACAGAACGTCTGAGCGGAACTGGGTCAGATTTGATAGTTTAACCGAAATGTTGCGATAATAAAGTTTTTACATCATGTAAATTAACTTGTAGTACCGGTATTGCGTAATTTTATTAGTGTATGCAATTTAATGTTACAGATTTCAGTAACTGTGATAGTTTATTCTCTTTAAACACAAACTGGAACACACAATAATATATTTAAACTTAATTGCATGAAAGCACAGTCGTGTGCAAATAAATCTGGGACAGTGTTTTTTTCACATGGAGATTCAGTTAAGAATTGAAGAATATCTCCATGGATTTCCTGCTATCAGAAAGAGTTACATTAAACTTTAACAGATACTGAAACCCGTAACTCTCTCTGATAAGAGGAAATCCATGGAATTTGAAGAAAATTCTTAACTGAATCTGCATGTGAAAAAAACACTGTCCCAGATTTATTTGCACACGACTGTACCTTTTTATTTCTGGGATGGTTTTCAACATTTATATATAGTATGAGCAAATTCTTTTTTCATCTGGTATGGGTATGGGTATGGAGTCGTTCCTAATTTATAAATGCTTATATATAAGTTATTATAAGTTACTTAAAAATCAAATGTCAAGTTTAACACTTAAGTATAAACATAGTTGCATTCATAAATTAGGAAGTATTCCATAGCCATACTAGATGAAAGTAATTTTTGAACATACTTTATAATTTATATATTATGGCGACGTACCGATGGAGTGTCATGAGAAATGTTGCTATATTTAATACGATTCACTGTATCAGTAAACACATTTTGAATTTTTTCATACCTACAAATTAGAAAAAAGTTATAATTGATCAGACATGATTATTAACTCCTACCTGCTAACGACCACGTTTTTAGCATTGGCCAAAATTACATTATAAAATTTAGCGATATTTACGTGTTACCGAAACGAGTTTGCCAATAGAAAGCAACTACTGAGTTAGCTGACAAGTTATTCTATTATTTACGATATTTTTAGGTGTTGCGCCTAATAAAAAATTGCAGTTATTAATGTACGAAAGTTTCGGGAAAATATATAGATGATGAGCACAGATATAGAGTTAAATCGCGACCCAACCAATCTGTTTAACTTCTGGGTAATAAACCACACAATATGACACTGCCGTATTGCTGTAGAAAATTAGAATCTCGTTGAATAGAACCAAATTCTTGTCATTAGGATCGCTAATATCCATTAATAGAAGGCGATCAAAAATAAAATTGATCGCGGAAGCCCTATCTACACTGCACTGAAAAACTACTACAAATGAACTACAATTAAAATTATTAATTGTTCATATGACTTTACCACAGTCTAATAAGCTAGACAGATATGCAAAAAATAATTTAAACCAAATTTATAGATTAAATTGGTAGGTAACATTCAAATAACATGTGAATAAGTTGAACAGAAATTCGAAAATTATCTTAAACTTCTAAAAAATTAACAGTTCTATATCAACAAAAAGCATGCGACAGATAAGACAAGTCTTATTGTTATCAATGGCTGTCACGACAGGTTTATTTTCGATCTCTCTATAGCAGAACGAAGAAAACAAGAAATATTAACGAATAATGGTAGGCTAATGCACTAAACCACCTTTCTATGTTAAGAGGCAAACCAATACAGTAATTAATTATACGAGTATATAATAGGAAAATAATATAATCTATTTACATCAAACAAAAGTTATGGTTTTTCGTGGAAAATAACCAGTAAGGTCGAGACTGATTGTGATTATAGTCAGAGAATCTTTAGAGCAAGTTAAGCACGTTAGCTATCTTAATTGTAAATATTACTAGACTTGCAACAACTACGATGCAAATATTAAAAGGCATAATTTTCAACGAATGTATTGAAACTATTAGAAGTTTCGATAACAAATGGAGGACGTACCATAGGAAATCATAAAATATGGCAAGAAACTACAATACCCGAAGCTAAAGCAGTACTAAACCGATTAAACTAACAACTTAAGGAAGAGCTACGTTCTGCCATAAAGGAAATATTCACCAATTTTATGCGAGAACTACTAGGTGACACAGTGTTACCTCATTCAATTCGTTGGTCAAAACTTCCAGAGAGTTTACTCATGTACACTCGGGTACAATTTCCGGTCATCAGCTCAGTCGAAGAAGGTGTCACAGGTCTTTGAAGTACTAAACGGTGGAACAGAACATAGATACATGCCCAGCGCGCCAACGAATTTTTGTCAAATAACGACAAGTGTAACCAGGTGTTCAAAACGCAAATTCATAAACTCAAATAGCTCATACACAAATATTTTCCGAAAAAGAGGCTTCAAATAATGCAAATACCCCTATAGATAGTATAATCATAGTAAACTTTATTGCACCCATTAAAAATTGAACGGAAAGGCGAAGTTACAGCGATGGTTATCCCTTAGTTTGGAAGGAAACGCTTTGCGTGTCCCAGGTGCAGTGAACTCTCAAGGTCACATCGGTGATCCGTACTTCAAAACGTTTGTGCAATCTCGTGCAACATAACACTGGTCGCCAGAGGAAGTTTCAACACGAAGAGAGAGACCTAGACATGGAAGTAGGCTTCTAGGTCGGGTCACTTTCTGCGCTCTCAGAAACGTACGCAGCAGCGGTTAAACGGGCCATGACGATAGCACGATCTTAATACAAGCTCTAAGCGGCCTTCCGCATCCCACACGTGGTAGAGATGACCACCTCTGCAATTATCACCCTAACAGCCCTCCGGTAACTGCTATAAAGGGGAAGAAGAGTCCATGATAGAATACAAGTGAAACTAAATGCAGTTCGAAGAAAACTTCCTACTTACCCTGGACCTTCCAGGCACTTGCAAAAACTCGGCAGCGTGAGATCCGCCGAAATTGGCCTGGAACTAGAGTTTCCTCATAAATGCTTCCGGAATTCGTATCCGCCCCAAAAGGCGCAGGCAAATATCAGCCAAATTGCAGCCCATAAATTCACGGAAACTTTCTACTAACGCTTAAGCTTGCTTTATGCCGTTCGCCGAGCAAGGTGGAAAATAACTTATAAAACTCTGCGCTGCAAGGCCAAGAAGTAGGCCGGCATAAGCACGCGAAATACGAACCGAGTAGCATAGGCCTTAAGATGAAATGCGCAATAGAATCGTAACAACAGATACAGATTATTCTTTATAGAAAACAAGCAAGGAGCCTCAAAGAATAAAAATCCACCTATTCGTAAAGATGATGGCATGTTCTTAAAAACTTTGCACAACACTATCTACGCAAAATGTGAAGGGTATCTGAGTGGGACACAGTGTGCATTCCGGAATGATTAAGAGAAGGTGATCAACAAGAAAATGGCAGAAATCAATAGATATGTTGAGCAAAGTAGGAGATTAGATGGAAAATACATCAACATCATGGCAAACCTATACTGGTGTCAAACATTTACGCCACGAAAGACCGAAACTAAAAGAAGGTTCTTACGGTTACTCTTCAATCTAACGATAGCGTAAGATGGACCGAAGTATTGGAGAGAATTAGCAAAAATCAGACCTTATACATGAATCGCGAAAATTATAATGCTTTGCTCTCATGATGGAAACGGAAAAGTACATAATCTTCCAACTTGTTATGTAAAGGATAAATTGAAAGGTTGAAAGAAAGTGCTGTGGCTTAAATAATATTTGCGGATAGTAAGGAGAAATCCCGGGTGCCCTATTCAGAGTTGCCACCTCAACAACACAGGTAACAATTCTGATCACTAATATTTGTTAGAAGAATGTCTTCAGATCAGAGATACATCTCGGATCGCTATTGCAGAGTTAAATCCGTGGATTATTCAAAATTTAAAAAACTATGGTGTAGTTTAAGGAAGCATTCTAGGACCGACTTTGTACTTGCTTAACACCAGCCATGTAGCCATATAACATACGTCTCTGCAGGGCTCGTTTCTCTACTAATTCTGGGGGTACTGCAGCCTAAAGAGCTTATTGTGCATACACGAGTTAGTAGGTCACACCCTCAGTGATCTTTGTTCACTGTATCAAAAGATATAAATAGGTCCTTCACCGGGTGTGTAGCAAAGTCCTTCGGTACCATAGTAGGCTAGCCGAATATGCTTTTTCTTCCCAACGCATAGCAGACACACATAATGTGTATTGTGGTTTCTGCTTCCTTATTGCGCAGTAAGGTCTCCATTGTATTTTCCGAGTTCGCAAATGTTCCTTAACAGTCGCATTTTTTGTTAGAAGACCTGTGACGATTCTGAGTTGCTCCCTACCCATGAAAAGGTATTTTTCCAGTTCTTTTCTTGCAAGGTCTTTTTATGAATGCCTTGCTGTGGTTCTGTCCTGGTCTGTCAATCCAGTATATTTCATGTTAAGTGCCGATCCTGATCTCTTACATAGCTTCGAGTAACACTTGTTGAGATTTCTGATGCTGATTCTGGGCCAAGGTAAGCCTCAGTCAATTCCTGCTGTGCTAGTTCATGGGCTTTCTCATTGCAGTCGATGCCACAATGGCCTGGTACCCGGAATAGTCTCACGACAGTCTGCTCTGCCTAGTTATTGAGTTCTTCTAGGCACTCCTATACCAGCCTGGAAGAAGCCTTACAGCTCGAGAGAGCCTTCAGGGCCGCCTGGCTGTCCGACATTATGTAAATCCGCTTATGAACCGTCCGTGTACCACATCAAACTTCCAGGAGGTATATCCTGTTTGGCTGTTTTCCACTCTTTACGACCTTGAATTATCACCTCGAAGAGTGACCTTACGAGATATTTCAGAGTCTGATGTTCCATCCTCATTTCAAGTAGAGAAACCTCTATGCTGCCAGGTAAACTCTTGTGTCCTGTACCTAAACGAAAAAACGAAAGTTGTACAGTAAATTTTACTATCCATGGATTCCCAATGTTACCTCCTTCGTATTACTATATGAAGAGAGAAGAAGTCTAAAAGAGTATACATTGCAGCAGTGGATGTTGTTATTAGCGGTATAGTAATTAGATAATAATAAACTTGTTCAGCCAGTAAAAAGACAAAAAACCTTTTAAATTATTGTAAAACTGTATTATAGCTAAATTACTAGATAGTTTTGAACGAGTGGCATTGTACACATTAAAGTTACAAAATTTTTAATATCTGAAGTCCGAAGTACTTCTGAAAACTGAATATGTTTTGTAAAATCTCAGAAGCCTTAAACTAACTGACAAAGGTATTACAAGCTGATACAACCTGATAATTACTTTGTTAAAAATATAATTTAATATCCGATCAACTAGCAGAAATAAAACAGCTCGGGTAAAACGGCGATGTAATCCAATTTTCGACAAAAATAAACACCTAATTGTACATTAAATGTTAATAGAAATACTGTCAAATTGAAATGTGGATTCACGTTTCATTTATTTTGCTTTTAACATGATATCAAACACAAAATATAGCTGGCAATCACCTTTAGTTAGCATTATATACTTCAATTATGCACTAATTGCAAATAAATTGGCCAGTTCAGCACCCAGCCTGAGTTTTTCATTTCTCCCTAATTAGATATCTCCAAAGATATATTCTTC